>KZ067134.1:114012-128177 GCA_002091845.1 Anopheles cracens | reverse complement strand
TATTCATCAATAATGCGTTAAAAATGGACACTTAAATTGAATACCACGACTTTTGTGAGGCACTGTATACATGATCGCTTATCTCGCTCGGCAAGACCCGGAGAATGCTCCAATTGTTTGCCACTTTGCCTCCAGAGCAGCTTCTTTGGCCAGCTCCTGGTTGGAGGTACGAGCAGAGCGGAGCGCTAAATACGTCAGCCTACCTCCCGTACACCCGGCCCGATAGAAAATGGTTCATAAAATGCAACATTTCGTGGTGGCATAAAATTATCCTCCTCCAGTGCACACGCGGATAACGGCCCGGCCGGGCGGCACGCCACGATCGGCCCCGATGGATGCAGATATGGTTCCGTCTTCAAACCCATCCCAGCCCAAACGAACCAGACTCGCATTGTCCGATTGTTTTTCGCGCCCGGGATGGTGCGTTTGCATAAACGGGCGTGTTTGTTATAGGCCCGCGTACAGGCGCTGCGATTTTCTCCCGCTTCGATGGGTGTTGATGATGGTGATTGCGATGATGTTGCCATTTGGTGTGTGCGTATGCGGTTCCCAGTTCCCGTTCCCGGTTTGGTGCGCGCTGCTTTGGCGCAAGGAAGTGGAAATGAGTTTTTTATTCAAATTTTCCTTTTGCCAAGGGGAAAACGATACTCGGTGGCAAACGAGTGCAAAAAAAATCTCTCTCACACACACACCCGATGCAAGTTGGTGCGTCAAATTGAATACGTTTCGAGTGGAGAGAGCGGAAAAAAGTGGCGAAACATGTAGCCACCGTCTGGCCTGGTGCGTCTGCTGGGAGTAAACCGGCAAATTGGAAAACATGCTTACTTTGCTTCGGTCCGCGTTTTGTACCGGCCCGTCTCTAGGGGTAACGCGCGGAGAGAGACGGAAGCATGGCGCAAGAATCCACACTGCATCCGGCCAGTCCGGTGTTCCATGGAAAACAGAACAAAGCGACGGGGTCCTAGGGACGAAACGACAGAAAAAGAAAACCCCACAAAAAACAACCCCAGGAAAAACATCCGAAACACCAGGTGTCGCCATCTGGTGGTAATAGACTGTAACTTTTATCTTCTCCCCTTCCAGCATCAGGCCACCCAGCGAAACTGTCAAAGAAACGGGAGCCTACTGCGATGCTCACAATCGCTGCGTTATTGCGGTGTTTGCGATGAAGATATCACACCGACCAAAGCCGGGCGCGCGTGCTTACGGCAGATAGGATAACAGCGCTAGGGGGTAAGAAATACAACTTAGAAATACAAAGATACAAGAGTTATGATATGTAGCATTTGCATTACTAATGGATATAACAGATATAATGTAAACCATAAATGCATCCAGATGGTATGAAATAATAGAGTATCTGATATATCAAGCACTTCTTTCAATGTTGATACTAACAACATAAATCCCCTAACAACATAAATCATTTTCGTATATGTCATAACAGAGTTGCATGACAGTTGTTGTGTTGACGAATGGTATTTGCACAATATTACACTCATCATAAAAAAAATGTTTCGTTTCAAATGCATACCTTAATGCTGTACCACGACTTTTGTGAGGCACTGTATACATGATCGCTTATCTCGCTCGGCAAGACCCGGAGAATGCTCCAATTGTTTGCCATGATATATCAAGCACTTCTTTCAATGTTGATACTAACAACATAAATCCCCTAACAACATAAATCATTTTCGTATATGTCATAACAGAGTTGCATGACAGTTGTTGTGTTGACGAATGGTATTTGCACAATATTACACTCATCATAAAAAAAATGTTTCGTTTCAAATGCATACCTTAATGCTGTACCACGACTTTTGTGAGGCACTGTATACATGATCGCTTATCTCGCTCGGCAAGACCCGGAGAATGCTCCAATTGTTTGCCAGGGGGTAAGAAATACAACTTAGAAATACAAAGATACAAGAGTTATGATATGTAGCATTTGCATTACTAATGGATATAACATGGAGCGACAGAGAGGCAGTCCCGGCGCAGTGGATAAGTAGCCGGATAACAGGCTCGAAATCCTCGGTGTCGGAAATGATCGGCAGTTTCGGTGTCTGCCCGCCCCGAATATGTATGTGTCTGTTATGCTTGTAAAACGTCCCAACCATCGGGCCGGAGCGACAGCGATGCAATCGATATATACCTATATTGTCGAGCAACCTTTAACGATGCGTGTTTAAAGTGTGTGTGTGTGTGTATCCTGCGAATCCGGCAGCTCGAAAAATCGGTCCCATTTGATTGCGCGTACGTTTGCTGGATGCGCTACAACAAGCGCGTTTTCACGCACGCTGAATTAAAGCATTCAATTTAGAATTTTTATTCATTTTTCATTACACATTCAAGCGGTCCGATCCTCCTCCCTTCCTCTCACCCCTCACGGGCCGCTGTGTGCGTGCGGTATCAAATGTCGCATAATTTCATCAAAAACCGCTATTTAATCGTGCCTCAAGCACGCCACTTTCCCACTGCAACCGAACCAGTGGCAAACCGAACCGAACCGAACCGCACCGGCTATAATTTTTCCCATGGTCCTTAACGCCACGACACCGGCGTCCCCTTGTTATCTCACTGCGAGAACCGTACCGGTGGCGAGCGAGCGTGCGCGCGCTCGCTCGATTCAAACAACAATTCATTCGGGATAATCGCGTATAAAAAAATAAACTATCAATTCCTACCCAGCAGCAGGCGGGAAAGCGCCCCGATCGGTGTCGGGGCCGCCGGGCAGCGCGCACCCATCTCGAAAACATCAAAACAAACAATCAAACTAACAGAGCAAACACCGATCGAAGCAACAGTCGAGCGGAGATTTGCGCGCGGAAGTCAAATAGCGTCCCGTTGCCCTGGGTAACGCCAAACGCGGAGTCTCGCTCCGCGCGCGCTTGGGTTGCGAAAACTGTCATGGCATCCTGTGTACCATCCCAGTGCAGTTCCGTGTTTTACGGTATTATTATTGCTACCGCTGCTGTTATTAACCGACGCCGGCGAAAATCGTCCATCGAACACGATCGCGTGTGACTGTGTATGTGAACGAGAGACAAAAAAAAAGTGTGACCGATATCCTCCCGGTCGTCCTCTTGAACGTGCGTGTGTGTGTCAATCGATATAAAATTTATTTTATGCTGATGATGGTGTAGATTATCTGCATCAATTGACGACAATTTTCGGTTCCGGAATCGGTCGTAAAATTGCATCACACACACACACGGTGTCCCGCCGTTGTGTCTCCGCCGAAGCTAGTCCAGATGCCCCTAGGGGTGTGCGTTGATGTGCTTTCCCGTGTCCCGTGCGGATACTCCGTCGGTATTAGAGCAAGGACCGAGCGGTGCAGAATCTTCCTGCCTTGTAGCACGGGGAGCAAACACGAAGCGAACGGTTAGAGGCGATGTTTGATTTGATGTTTGGATTGCGTTTTTTTTACACTCTCCCTCAGAACGCGTTCTCACAGCCCGCAAGACGATGGGATGTCCACCACAAAACTCAAGTGGCCACTTCATGGTCGTCCCATGATCGCTATCCGCGCCACGTAAGATTTCAATTCACCACGTATCCTTCGGCGGAAGTGTTTGCAGCAGCAAAATTGCACGCTTCTTCGCCTTGCCTCGGTGTGTACCGGGCAGGGGGCTCACATGTCATGAGTGCTCTCGTCAATGTCAACTTTCACCAGACCCTACTACAGTGAAGGGAGAGAGAGGAGGAGCCTACTACACAGGCGAAAGATCTTTCGGTCGAGATAAATTCACGCCTACTGTGTTTTCTTGTGTGAGAGTTTGTTGATGTTACGCTTCAACGAGAGATCCTTGAATGACTACGACGACGGCGTAAGAGGCACGGGAGGTGGAATCCTTCTTTCGGTGGGGTGGGAAATGTTCCGGAAGTGTTTTTCGCCGTGCTTCTGGTGTGTGTGTGCGGCCTTCCACACACTCGAGCAGAATCGAGCGCGGTGGTGTGTTGTTGGACGGCGCTCTGATTGTACATCAATTCCGAAGCGCCCTTCCTCCCATTCCCCGTGCCCACCAAGAGCCCTCCTTCACGCCTCCGTTCCAGCATTCATGGAATTGTTTTAGGATTATGGTTGTAAAGTTAATAAGCAGCGAGTGACTTCTTTCCGGAGCGCGGCTTTTGCACCCCTTTTTGGTGCGTTGTTTTGCGTTCCGGGGGAGAAATTCAACGGGAAGGGCCGGGAGGAACGGTGGGGACCCACACGCCTGTCAACCGGATTGAAGAAGTGTTTCTAATTTCGTACCAGCCCGTACCAGCCAGCAGGCGGGTGGCGGCCGTCCCTTCGCAACCCTATCGCACACTCGCTAAGCTAATTGTCCTGCCGGAACACCCGACGACTGGGGGATGTGGCGGGACCGACGGAAACAAAAGGACACCGTGTGCTGGCGTCAGCTTTTCGTAATGAGCGTAAGCCTTCCGCTGCGAAGCGTGGCATCATCGGATGCTGACACGGCCTCAGGTGCGGTGAGGCGGGTTGGAAGGGCCGAGGAGACGCCATTTCACCAGCCACCCGACGCAACCCGAACCAGCCACCTCGTGGAAAGAGGGATTTTCCCAAATGAGAGCAGCGAACCGACGTTTGTGCGGAAAGTGCGGGGCGGGAGATTCAAAAATCCAAAGGGACCAACCAATTGGCCAAGAAACATCTGAGATCTGAAAAGGGAAAAAGGGATTTGGGAGCGTGTAGAATACCAACGGGATCGCGGTCGGTTCCCGCGTACCGGGGCACCCGCCGATCCGACCAAGCCCAACCCGGTACCCGGTACCATAAACCTTTAAATTATTCAAAGCAGTGATTAAAAACTGACTTCGGAGCCAGGGGAACCGCGCTGCGGCACCAACCGGCCAGCGACGAACTCCGGAACCACAGGGCGAGGGGGGGTGAGCGCAGGGGCAGAGCGCCACCGAGTTGGCTAAAGTCCCGTTAGGGAACAGTTTTATTCAATTTAAGTGTCCATTTTTAACGCATTATTGATGAATAAATTTCCGCGTGCCCCTAGGGGTGTGCGTTGATGTGCTTTCCCGTGTCCCGTGCGGATACTCCGTCGGTATTAGAGCAAGGACCGAGCGGTGCAGAATCTTCCTGCCTTGTAGCACGGGGAGCAAACACGAAGCGAACGGTTAGAGGCGATGTTTGATTTGATGTTTGGATTGCGTTTTTTTTACACTCTCCCTCAGAACGCGTTCTCACAGCCCGCAAGACGATGGGATGTCCACCACAAAACTCAAGTGGCCACTTCATGGTCGTCCCATGATCGCTATCCGCGCCACGTAAGATTTCAATTCACCACGTATCCTTCGGCGGAAGTGTTTGCAGCAGCAAAATTGCACGCTTCTTCGCCTTGCCTCGGTGTGTACCGGGCAGGGGGCTCACATGTCATGAGTGCTCTCGTCAATGTCAACTTTCACCAGACCCTACTACAGTGAAGGGAGAGAGAGGAGGAGCCTACTACACAGGCGAAAGATCTTTCGGTCGAGATAAATTCACGCCTACTGTGTTTTCTTGTGTGAGAGTTTGTTGATGTTACGCTTCAACGAGAGATCCTTGAATGACTACGACGACGGCGTAAGAGGCACGGGAGGTGGAATCCTTCTTTCGGTGGGGTGGGAAATGTTCCGGAAGTGTTTTTCGCCGTGCTTCTGGTGTGTGTGTGCGGCCTTCCACACACTCGAGCAGAATCGAGCGCGGTGGTGTGTTGTTGGACGGCGCTCTGATTGTACATCAATTCCGAAGCGCCCTTCCTCCCATTCCCCGTGCCCACCAAGAGCCCTCCTTCACGCCTCCGTTCCAGCATTCATGGAATTGTTTTAGGATTATGGTTGTAAAGTTAATAAGCAGCGAGTGACTTCTTTCCGGAGCGCGGCTTTTGCACCCCTTTTTGGTGCGTTGTTTTGCGTTCCGGGGGAGAAATTCAACGGGAAGGGCCGGGAGGAACGGTGGGGACCCACACGCCTGTCAACCGGATTGAAGAAGTGTTTCTAATTTCGTACCAGCCCGTACCAGCCAGCAGGCGGGTGGCGGCCGTCCCTTCGCAACCCTATCGCACACTCGCTAAGCTAATTGTGCTGCCGGAACGCCCGGCGACAGGGGGATGTGGCGGGACCGACGGAAACAAAAGGACACCGTGTGCTGGCGTCAGCTTTTCGTAATGAGCGTAAGCCTTCCGCTGCGAAGCGTGGCATCATCGGATGCTGACACGGCCTCAGGTGCGGTGAGGCGGGTTGGAAGGGCCGAGGAGACGCCATTTCACCAGCCACCCGACGCAACCCGAACCAGAACGAAACATTTTTTTTATGATGAGTGTAATATTGTGCAAATACCATTCGTCAACACAACAACTGTCATGCAACTCTGTTATGACATATACGAAAATGATTTATGTTGTTAGGGGATTTATGTTGTTAGTATCAACATTGAAAGAAGTGCTTGATATATCAGATACTCTATTATTTCATACCATCTGGATGCATTTATGGTTTACATTATATCTGTTATATCCATTAGTAATGCAAATGCTACATATCATAACTCTTGTATCTTTGTATTTCTAAGTTGTATTTCTTACCCCCTATCATATTTTATATTCGATTACCATTATGAAGCTGCATCCTTGATTATTGTTTTCCAGGCAGATACAAAGTTTTGGCACATGTTCAAGAAATGTTCTAGACGCTAGAACTCTCCTTGGCCAATTTTGTTTGATGCACGGTGGTTTCACCGCAAATTTCAAAGCGATTCTTCATTCATATTGATCTAAAAGAGTTGATTTATGATGACACAGGATTTTCCATCCATTCTTGAACAGTTCCCAGTTAGATGAAATCGTGCCACTCAATGTTGAAATCTTTCCAGCCATTCTTGAAGTGGTTATAATGTGTAGTTTAAAGATTGACCCCGAACAAGTCGATACAATTGCGTCTATGGAAGTATTCAACCTGACATGTTAAACACAGTGGGGAAGCCCTGCGTGGGAAATATCATTTCATGAATGGGTGGAAGGATTTCATCATTAAGGACGTTTTCATCTAACTGTGGGAACTGTTCAAGAATAGATGAAAAATCCTGTAAAACTCCAGCTACTAGCCCTCCAAAGGATTGATAGAGATGAATCTAACAATACGATGATTATTGATTGAAACAATATATCGATATCATGAACAAACGAATCTGGAACCCTTGCTAATATTATTTCATTAATGGGATTCTACTGAGTAGAATTCTGCATATTCAAGTCAGTTTGAACTGTATCGATATCTGTATATTTTTATCCCATAAATAAATAATATATGTACTTCTCAATGATACAAATTATTCGAATTGGACTAATAGGATTTACTTCTTTATGTGGTCATCTAATGAAAAAAAACTTACTACAGTGTGAATAACTTCGACCAACTGATTATGAATCTTGTAATCTCGGAAATGATCCTTGTACCATATCGCTCGTGAGGCACTGTCTACGTTCGATGGAACCCCGACCTTCGTCATCACATTTTCCGGCAGATAGAATTTAAATGTTCTTCAAATAAACACACTCCACCGGCGGAAAAGCAGGCGGTGGTGTTGGAAGCCTGACTTGCTTCTCTTGACTTTGCGCGGCTCTTCAGACGAGCGGCAACCGCCGGCACTTTCACAATGGATGGATGCGTTCGGGATGAAATGTCGCCGTGAAATTAATCTCGTTAAAACAAAGTTTCCGCTCGCCATGCGGTCGTGCTCTGCTTTATGATCGAGACGCCGTACGCCGCCCGAGTCTCGCCGTCGCCGTCGCCGTTCGCAAATAGCGACTATCGTTTCCGCAATTTTCCACTTCCGCACGCAGGAAGCTGAAATTGTCACATGCTGCGCGATTGGGAGAGCGATTGGCCGATCCGATACGCGGAATGGCCCGCTTCGCCACCGGAAGAAGGCTCGAAGAAGCGACGTGCAAGGAATAATTGTACCGGTGGAGCAAAAAAAAAAACAAAAGCACATTCTCTCTCTCTCTCTCTCGTTCCACCCGTGGTTCCCCGGAGCCCGTACAGGATAATTTTCATTACACAAAACGGCTTCTGTTTCGTTCGGCGAGGTTTAATTCCACCTTTGCTGTATGTGTGTGTGTGTTCGCACAAGTGTCTTAAGGCTTTTTCGATGTGAACGTCTTATCCGGGCCGGATGATGCTGCTGCTGCTGGCTTGTAGCTGCCCGGTGGGTTTTTGCTGTTATGGATAAGATTAAAGAGAATTTTTTCCCCTCTAAATCGTCTCTCCACGGCTGCTCGGCGCGATGGAATAATCCCGATGGAGGGCAAAATTTAAAATTAAGGCGTACGGCACTGACAAATAACAGCAGGTAATCGATATGCAATTAAACGGTTCACTGAAACGAACGCAGCCGAAGAACCGATCATCGACAGCACCGTCCAAAAGGGCGGTGGCCAGGAGAGGTGGATAATACTCAAAAATATCATCGATTTGGCCAACAACCGCCACCACCACCGGAGGCAGGAGAGTTGAAATCAAAACAGCGTCCCAAGCAACGAAAAAAAAACCAGCCTCGCACAAGGTTCGATTAAGAAGAACGGCTCGAAGGAGCGGGCGGCCGGGTACGGAGATGAAATGTATGGCATTGGCACCATTTGCTTACGCCGCCGTTTACCCCACCGGCCGGGAACCGGGGGAAAATGGCGGCCAGGAGCGTTGCCACCGCCGGTGCCAGTACGTCGAGGTGCCGTAATAATTTAAACTTTGCCAACTTTTAATATATTTAACGAGCGTGAGTGGAGAGAAAATGAAGTAAAGTAGACGCGCCGGCTGTATTCGTCCCGGCCACTATTCCCGGCTGACTCCAAAACTGCTCCGTACGTGTGTGTGTGTGTGTGCGTGTGTGCTTGTACTTCACCTTCGATTTGTTTGTAGAAAGGAGCAGAAATCGATAATAAATTAAACACAAGTTCCCGAGCGTGTGCTGGCGGACCGTTGTTGCTGTACTATTTTAAAATTCCTGTAACGTCTTGCGAAGCCGATCTTAATGGTGGCGCGTACCGGGACGGCACGGCAGTTGGAGGGATCCTTTTCTACTTTATTTTACTTCGACCACCTTCATCTCGATCCTGCAGTGGCTGAGCGGGCGTGGTGGGGAGGCTTGTTTAGCGTCAAATTGAAAACAGTGTCGAAAGTAATCCTACGCGGCGGTTAGTAATAATTGAACTTGAAGTTTCTGCCTGCTCGCGCAGAATTTCGGAGGCGTTTCTGTGCTGTGTTGTGTACGTGTACTTTTTTTTCTTCATTTTTGTTTTCGGTACTCGTTCTGTCGAGACGGGCGCAATAAATAATGAAAGTAATACGCCTGTAAAGAGCGTGAAAATTGAAAACAAAAAACTTTTCCCGCGCGGGTGGATTACTCGAAAGGGAAAGTTTGTGCGCGAGGCAGATAAATATATTGATAGGACACACTTGTTCCGCTCGAGAGGGCCGGGGGATGTTTATTTTGAAATTGTTGTGTAATTTCTGTGTTTTCACTGTGGGTGGGGAAATGGAGAACGAATAATCTAGTTTATTGCACTCCTCGGTTGGTTATTCGCGAAAAAGTGCTTACCATTCGAACGGTACATAATTAAATTTTAATTAAAGCAGCGACATTCGAGACATGCCGTATTGGGGTCAACGGATAGATGGTGTTAAAGAAAGTGTCCAAGGGTTTTGATAGAACATCCTTTCGCTCTTAAAATTGCATTAGTTGATTGTGCAGATCACAAATATCAAGTCTTTTGATATGTTCTTTCGATGAGTGCCAGCGAAACTAACAATGACGGGGCTCAAAACATCATGCGGATAATTTTAAATTATGTTTTCTGTTCTTTCTTTTGCATAATGGTTTATTCACACTCAATTTCGGAATATTGTATTAAACATTAAACATTTTAAATATTAAACATTTTTCTTTATTGTAAGACGGGTTACCGACAACCTATATGCCAGTAGAATCATATGCTGGCGGACACCAGAAAAACATAACCAATCCGAAAAGAAAACAAAACAAAAAGCATCAAGATGAAAGAGTTGAATGGATTGATTGCCCTGAGCAATGATATTAGTTTTGTTAACTTCTTTGCTAAAATCGTAAATATTCTAATGATTTCTTATAATGTTATTCATATAAATTGTCGAAGGAACGAAATGAGCACGAACACTATTCTAGAAATGTGTTAGAAAATAATAGAATGTTATAAGACGTTTTGAAAATTCTAGTCAAGGTATTCCTCACACTCTTCTAGAAGCGAGAAATCAAGAAAAAAAGAAAATATGTTGAAATTTTAAAAAAGCTCAAACGTATTCCTTATAAAATAAGGAAAGGTCAAACGACTGGAAGGAAATACCTAGAGAACAAAAATGTCGGTCAGTGCATTTGGGCATAAATCTTTACGGCCGTCATACCATTACAAATTAAATAGAAAATGTGATTGTACTTTAACATCTATAAAAAGGTTATATAAAACATCACACAATCTTTTGATATGCATAGATAGAAAACTTTCTTAATACAAAGATATGTAAAGTTCGTTTATAGCTAACCATTAAAATTATACGAAAAAGAAAAAAAATGAAACTACACAAACACAGGTGGCTACAAGCCAATATTTTGCAATGAAAATGAGAAAAGATAACACAATCGTTACACGAAAACAACGCGAATATTTTGGAACATGTTTTTTTCTAAATTAGTGATTGGCCAATTGAAATGACCTTATCATTTTAACTTAACAAACTATCTTACATGACTTAAATACAAAAAAGAACGCAACAAACACCTAACATGTCATGACCAAACAAACATGACAAATCATGAACATTGAAAAAATATACATATTTTTATCGAATCCGTCATTACGCTATGCTCGCTTTTTTTGGACATCTTATTTACTTTTCAATTTATTTGCTAGAGATAAAACAGCTTGTACCAATTTGTTTCAAAGCTTACCAATCTATTCAAGCCAAGCGTAATTTTGAGTCAACTATTAAAGAAAACATAAAAGCATACGGTAATGCCCGCGAAAGATACAAAACATCAACCTTCAACACAACACACTCCTTACAAGTTGTTTATCGCACAACTAATCAAAACGCTAAAGTGTATCCATCACGGGGGTTAAAATATTGCACCAGCCGCACGATCCATTTGTGCCCGAACGCAGTACCAAAGTATTCACTTTACAGCATTAAAAATTAAATGCAGATTTATTACCCTCGCACAAACACCACAACCCGTTAAACTAATTAAGAACGCATTTTCAGTGTTCGGAACGCGCCGCTCCGGCTAATCGCAGCTGGCTGTCGGGCTGGCTGTAGGGCCGCTGTTTTCATTTACAAACCATTTTCCGCCATCATACGGTGCGATTAAAATATCAAAATTCATAACCGAATAAGCCTTCCGAATGGCACCAAACGAAAACCCCCTTCGGGCCAATCCATCCGGACCCGTCCTTCGAGGCGCGCGCTCGCGCAGGACTCCCTGCCCTGGCAGGAGCAGACAGCGTCTCATCTAATCATATGCTGACAATTAATGGCCACCGTTCACGCACAAAATCCAAGCACCCTCGGCAGCCCCACAACACGCTGCAGGAATGTAAGTTCGCTCCCGGGGGTAAAACAGCGCATACAAATCCATTAAATGTTTATCTTCGCTCTAGGAGACAGAGAGTGAACGCGAGAGAAAGAGAGAGAGCGAGAGCGAGTCGTCCTTGGTGCCGAAAATTGAAACGAACTCCGGACGGGTTGTGCCGGAGTTTGCTTAATCCTTTGAAAAAGCAATTGGCGTTTAATGAGTCATAAAATCATATCACCCAACCCAACCCCTCCCCGAGGGGGACCACGGACAGCGACAGGCGGTGGAGGTGTCTTGGTGGTGTGATGAGACTTTTATTGCATGTAAAAATTACACCAAAAATTCAAATTTCCTTCCAGCCACCTTCCAGCGGCGAACGGCGAAGACACTGGACACCGGGAGGGGGCAAGATAAATAAATGGTTTTATTTAAAATTCATTAAACATTCATCAAACTTTGCGCCCCGGCGCGGATGCGAGCCGGGCGCATCCGTCCGACCGTCGGGGTGTGTTTGTGTTTGTGTGCCCCGTAAATCCACCCCGATCCCGATAACCTTTTGAGTTCGCCGCGCCGTTCTTGTTCCGCAGCTTGTCCCCGTGGCCGTTAGCAGCGTCGATAGCGGCTATCAGTTGTCTGTTGCCATCGTTTCCACCTCCCGGTGAGGGGAGCACGCGAGAGAGAGAGAGAGAGAGCGAGAGCGATATGATTGGGATTAAGGCACCGAGCCGGCACAAAGGAGCGCCGGAGCTGTTAACAAACGATTGAAAATAATAATCATTATGTCCAAAATAGATCATAAAAATATTTTAACGCCATCCGGGGCCGCGGCGCGCGACAAGCTCGTGTTTGTTGCTGTTGTTGTCGCCGCAAACGCGGCTAAAGCCACACGGCCGTGCAGGATCCTTCACGGTGGCCAACGGGATGGCGATGAGATATTGCATTCTGTCCCTTTTTGTGGGGGGTGTTTGTGTGTTTTTTTTGGCAGACAATCCACCTCTAACAACGGAACGGGAGCTGTCAGCCTCGGCTACCGAAATCCGCTCGCGACCCATCAAAATGAATGGTTTTATAACAAGGGGTGTTATAGTTTAATTATTGCCCCCGTAATCGTTATCCTCTCCCAGCGCGTCGATCGCGATCGCGATCCCGGCCAGGGCCAGGCGCCGAGCGCCAGGCGCCAGGATCCGGATCGGCGAGGCCATTCGGCGTTTTTATTTACTTTTGCGGCATCCCCGACAAAAGGTAGTAATTATTCCTAATCGAAACTTAATTCGAAGAGAAACGCCACTTTGGCACCTCCTAGTTCGTGTCCGCGCGCGTGCGAGTGTGTGAGGCTCACATTTCGGGATCGTGCATTCGGAATGGGCGACCGCTTGTTGGCGCAGTCCTACCGGGAGCTATTATTTACAGCTCAGCGACTTTGACAGTCTCATCAGCGTCATAATTATCAGTGTTGCGTCAAATTGATATGGCCGAACTGGACCCACGGGCGCGTCGGTTTGGGGAGCGTGTAGAGCAGCGCACTCGCGGTGCCATTCGAGGTGAAGATTATGGAATAAAAATAACGACCTCCAGGGAATGGATCGCGCCGAACCAGAAGCCAGATAGATCAGCCCATTAACCAAACACCCGGGCGGCGCGAGGCGAAGGGGCACGGCACATGAGTTATTAGCGCCGCGCAGGCATTACTTCACGTACCTTCACGTGTAGCTCGGGGAAATGTGTTTTCTTCAGGAAGTACGTGTACGGCTTTCCACGATCTTCTCTCGCCGTCTGCTTCCGGTAGCACCCAAACGGTAGCCGATCCGTTCTGCTGTGCGGTGGTGAAAGCCGATTGCATTTCTGCAGCTCGTGCATCATCGCAGCGCACGCGTTCTAAATTAATCGAACCGAGCTCCTTATGGGTGGCAGTGTTTTTGTGTTCCCCACACTTTACGTGCTCACCACCGCATGTGTTTTTAAGAGTGTTTATTTCACTTCTAATCGCGCGAACCGTGTCGACTCGCCTTGTGTACTGCATTTTATTGGTTTTCACTCTATTTACGGTTGCAAGCGCTTCAAATTGAGTGATTTTACGACAATTAAATGCGCTCCGGCCACACACTGAACCCATCGGCAGCGGAGACACAACATCCGAACCCGGCCGAGCGGATTGCAATAGTGGGGCTTTGCTGGGACACGGGCTCGGGAAGCTCCGGCAGCGAAAATGGAGTGAAGAGTGATTAGACGCACCGATCGGGCGCGCACCGAAAGGCGGACGCGCGAATGCGGCCACGAGATTGAGAGATAGTGTGCGGACGGGGTCGTAAAATATGACCGACGATTGGTTAAATTACCCCCGCAAAGCGAAAAAAAAACACACGGTGGCCTCATAAACTGTCAGTAATTATGATTCACAGCAGTGGCGGCAGCATTTGGCTTTTTAAACTGACCTTCCCTTCCTGAAGAAAGAGTTCAGCGTGTGTTGGGTTGGGGGCGGTGCGAGAGGATCGTTGTCTCCAGTGTGTTATTTTGCCAACAGCTCGTGCATCCAGAACTTGCCCCTGTCGACGGATGGTCGTAAAGTGTC
>KZ067134.1:100376-114002 GCA_002091845.1 Anopheles cracens | reverse complement strand
TGTCACCGATGATCGTTGACCCCAGCAGGAGGCGCAGAAAGCAGGAAGCGACGAAGGCTGCTTCGTGTTTCGCTAGGATTTTGCTTTGGCCGTTTTACCCGCGACATCAGTCAGCATTCTTTACGACGCTCGTGACAGAAATCGTTCGGATCGGTGGAGTTTTGAAATTTCGTCACCGAGTAGAACTGGGGGGGGCTCGACCTGATCGAGCCGGGTGGGAAGCAGAATGGTAGCGAGAGAAACAAGTTATGAACGCACGTTATACGCCTGCCCGAAACGTGCCGAAACCAGAAAGTGAACCCAAAACTATGATAATACGCAGGGTCGTCAAACTCGGCGGCGTCGTACGGCGGCCAGATAGTAGCACAGGGTAAGATTGGCGAGCCGCGTATTGGTTGCAAATGATTTGGAAAAGTATTCGTTAGGGCGAATGGTGTAAAAATGTTCCAGATTGTTATTTCAGTTATATATTTTATAAAACCTTCAATTGTGGTGATTTCTTGTGGTAAAGAAACGGATGTTAATTGGTGCTCTTTAAATTTGCTATCCTTTTGATCTTTTTATATGTAATTGAGGTTAGATTGATGTGTATTTTAATATTACAATATGGTATTCGTATGTCAATGAAATATTCGATATTAATTTATTACTCAAAATAATGAGTTTAAGTCTTAAATGATGGCAAACTCTCCTTACATTAAGATTATGTTCGCAAAAGTAGTACTACGAAATGAGGAGTTCTACGGGTAAATTAAATTAATTGATCAATTTACTAGTAATCGCAGTGTACACAGACTATCACATAGCGTTATACTATTCTATCCCATTTGAAGACATGGATATGGATGGATGTTCATACTTATTAGAACTCGAGTTAGCCAATTCTGTTCAGCTCCTACCCGAGTTGGTATTAACTGAAGAAATAAACAATGTTAAGGTGAAAACATAACATTGAAAACATATCTTACGCCAAGTCATTCAGCTAAGTCCGTCATCAGAAGCCCAAAGCTCTGTGATTATCCTATGTCTTAAAGCTTAAAAGCTCTCCTAGCATAATCTGGGCAGAAAGGATCTACATTAAGGTGCTTTACACCTCATAAATTTCATAGTAACAAGGATATTTAATAAAACAATATCAAAATAAATGGGTTAACGTGAAATAAAACGAAGAGGAGTGACATCGCTGACAAATGTAGTTTCTATGCGCATTATATGATTGAAACATGTTTGACTTTCGCCGTTCAGACCGATCATTGTCTCGAGTCGTGTTATTTGACAACCCTGTGATAATACATTGGATGTTTTGTGTGAACTTTACTAAACTAAAATGAAACTAAGAAAAGAGTCCCGAAGCACGCACACACACACACACAGAGTGCCGTAATTATTTCCGACTCTACGCACCAAACCAGCGCATCCACGCGTTCCCCCCGCGTTTCGGCCGCAAACGGTTCAGTTATCCGCCAGCCCGGGGTCCTTGGCAAGGAGAAATTTCGGCCAATTCCGCGTCACTGTTCGTCTGCTTTTATTGTATTTTATTGTTTGAGCCCCGTGAGGCAGCGCCTTTTTGGGAAATTTGTTCACTGGCTGCACGCCACTACGCATGCACACCGGTTGGTGGACAAATTAGAGTATCCGCTCGGTCCCGTGGCCAGGCGGGTCGGGGCCTTTATCGCCGATGACAACCAGAGCAGGAGCCGGGGAAATGCTTGACCGAAATGCTGTCGGGGCTGCGCATCAAAATTCAAACAACTCTCACATCGCTCACTGCATAACGAATTGTTGTTTCGTGTCGTATTCTCTACTCCGTTCGGGCCGAGCGTGTTGGCCGCACTTAAAATCGGTCCCGGCAACGCTAGGAAAGAAATTGAATAAATTTGACGCGCCCGGGACTTAAAGGTGCCGGGATAGTAAAACTTTAATGTGCCCGTAATATGTCCGTTGGAAAATGTGATAATTTGGGGATGTGCGCAGCATGTTATCAAATGGCCCTGAGCTGTGATGTTGGGTGGGCGCAGGCAAAGGAACGATAATTGTAGCAGATAATTACGACCATAACGCATCGGCATCGGTTTTACCGGCCGGTGGTCGGTGCGAGAGATAAGAATTTGTTAAGTGAAATAGCAACTAGTGTTTTTTGAACATTTTTTTTAATGGGCGCTTTTACGATAGCGTACTGCGCATTTCATTAAACGGGTCCGCTAAAACTGTGAATAGGCTGTGTAAAAAACGACGAAAATTCCACCACAACCGGCCCCGCGGGTTGGGGATTCGGCTCGAGAAGAGTTTCGAGAGCTGTAAAATCGCCGTGGAAATGTGTGTGCAAGTTGTGATTCGGTAAAGTCGATGCTGATTATTCCACTGCCAGTGTTAAATTAATTTATATCGTTTTAAAGTGAATTAAACGTTATAATGTGAATGATTGATGGGATATGTTAGACCAGTAGTCGGCAGAAAGCCTCCGGTTTTTTTTTTCACAGTACGCTTCTTCATTAATTTCTTGTCAACCTCACGGTGTGAGTTCAACGACTGACGCTTGTATAAGACATACTTATCCTGTAAAGTCAATAAATTAGATACATTTTTTGTTGGGGTTTACAAGTCCACTTGACGCTGGTGCATAGTATGTTATATATGTCTAATAAAATCGTACCGTTCCAGTAGCATATCAGTCAACTACACGCAAGTATGTTCCAGATGTAAAATTCTATTTAAAAAAACTCCAAAAAAATCAAATTCGAAAAAATCAAAATAAATAAAACTTATGTAACACATTTAAAAGTCTGCGCCATCCTTCTTAGAGCAGCTGGAGTTTGAAAAGACTAGCTTAATTGGTCAAAAGAGCCAATGCTTGCCATCCTCTCCATGAATTTATTAACATATTCCTGAGGACAAACACGTTGTAGCATTAATGTGTAAATTTATCGGTTTATGAATCCACTGTTATTCCTTTCCTTTGAGGCTTTGCGTTGTTTATCTTACAGTTAAGGTAGGTTTACGGTGGTGCAGCAAACTAAAAATTAAACACTACTCGTTGTAAATCAGCAATGTGGCCATATATTTTCACTTTTTATTAGATAATTTTGTGGTTCTTAATATTTAAAATAACTCTCGCCAAACGTGCCAAGCATGTTTTTGTGTATGATGTTCATGTAGTATTTTTAGAGTTAACATAATGTCTAATATAACAACTGCTACAGGCTTTATATGTTATATTTTTATATTTTATATAAATAAATGTGTAACGTTAAATGCTTTTGAGGATGATTTAGAAAACCATTCGTTAATTAAGATTCCATCATAAGTAAATTTGACAATTTTTTTTTATTTCAATTTAGTAATTTAAAAAATAAGATTTTTATCACAACAACAAAACCCTAGCTGTACTTTACCACTAAACACAATGGAACTAATATGAAACATCGTGTTGTACCAACGAATCCATGAGCAGTTAATAACCTTCAATAAACGAAAATACAAAAAAAAATCAGATTTTTTTAAATATTTTTGGACGTTATTCGTTCATTCATTAACTATTTATGCTGATAGGGGGCTACTTTTACTTTTTTTCATTAACTACTTTTTCATAGGGGGCAGCACTGAGTGTTCTTAAAAAAATAAACTGCTAATGGGATTTTCCATTATACTTAGCAGTACCGATAGTGGTCTTTCCATTCGTCTATATTATAAGTTAATCTACCAATTCTAATAATATCTCAGAACTTCAAAACTAATGAACATGTCTCATAGCACATCATCTTGTTGGAATTCGTAACATTAAACTTTTGTCCTATTTGGTATTATTTCCAGTTATTTTTAAGTGTTCGAAGGATCGGGTCTCTAGGTGGGAAAAGTTATGCATCTTCGTAGATCGGTGAAACCAAACAAAATCTAAGTAGAGTTTAACAGACAAACATGGCTAAATTTTGAACAAAAAATATTTGGATTATTTGGGCCTTGAACCATTTAGATAATATTATTTAAACTTTGTTGTATGATACTGAAATGTAAAACACATTAAATCGATTATATTAAATCCGTATATAATTGTGTCTACAATGTTAATAATAAAACAATAAAGTTTTTTCCAAATTAAAATAAAAAATAAACACTTTTCCTCAAGGGGATTAAAGAGGAACAACGTTTGAATTAAAAAAAAGCGACAAA
This sequence comes from Anopheles cracens, assembly GCA_002091845.1. Taxonomy (NCBI): domain Eukaryota; kingdom Metazoa; phylum Arthropoda; class Insecta; order Diptera; family Culicidae; genus Anopheles; species Anopheles cracens. Next base: position 109,835 of record KZ067134.1, on the reverse strand, counting down.
ATGCTTAGATTTTTCATGAGCTTATCCTGCCACCCAGTGGTCGGTCATTCATTCAGTAACAAGTTCATGTATACTTGTTGACAACATACTGTCAAAATTTGGCGCCTCTATCACTTAATTTATATCAGCTATAGTCAAAACAGTGAAAGAACTCCATTCTATTATTTGTTCGAACCGCCTGCTCAATCCGAGCCTAACAAAGTTCGTGCCATTGTGACACACTTTGTATTGGCCGGATACTATTGGGGATTTTTTTATAAGATTCAGGCACTTCTGGAGGAGGTAAGAACTTCTGGAGTTTCCGAGGAAGGTGTTCCTGCGACTCAAAATCAGCGAAAAGGAGATGTCACATCCCGTCTTCTTTTCATCGTGGCCGGCATTGACCGGAGAGATTTATAGTACGAAGTGCCTCCCAGAAGTTAATTACTTCATTAAAAAAAATCACGATTGGTGTTGCGGCAACGTCTAGCTTGGCCCACTCCTCGAAGCGAGCGCTGGAAGAAATGGAGCAGTTTGGCATTCCGGTGGCGCTAAAGCATGCTAACCGTCCTAACGTGCCCCAGCTCTGTCCGATCGAGATTTTTTGGACACATTTGACGAGGAGAATATATTCAAATAATTTCGTGCCCAAAACCGGGGATGAATTGATGAAAATGGCGACCTAGGAACTGAAGATAATGCCAACGTTTTTTTTCAACACCTATGGCCAAAGTCTCGGCCAAGTGCCGTCAGGTGGCCCGGAACGAAGTAGACCTATTTTTGTACGAATTGTAGAAACAAATGTAATTTGGTTTGAGAAAGTATCGTTGACCGTAAATTTTAACTATCCGTTTGAAAAAAGTCGCTTTTTTAATGCATACGTTATTTTTACAATAATATGTAACAATTGACTAGTATACTTGCAATAGGCTTGTTGGGGTTGGGGTTTGAATATGGTAATGCGTATGTAAGAAGATTATGTTCTATTTATTTTATTTATTTAACCAACTGCTAATATAGTTGTTCTAAATAAAACAAAACCAAACTATCGTGATCTAAACATTCATGACTAATTCATTTACAGAATTCTGCACCGTAATTTATTCTAATTCCAATGCGTCAAGCTTTTTAATTGAATACCATACAATTAATTCAAAAACACACATAATTGAGACCGCAAAAGTCGAAAGATGAACTCATTGTTTCGGAAACAAGACTAACGTTTCATCCCGAACTTCCAATGGGTATAACACAATTTTCTTTGCCTATCGTCATGCCGTACTTTGTAAAGACGCTCATAGACTCAAACGGTTAAAGAACACAAATTTAAATATCGTTTTCCAGCACATGTAATCGCATTTTGATGCGAACGATAAAACGTGGCAAATTGGTAAACGTTTGACCTCATTAGCATATCGTTAAAATTCCCCATGGCACCCGCTTTTCCAGATTATACTATTACCGGTCCGACTCATAGTTTTAAGCCAAAACTCGTTGCTCAAACCTCGCGCGTGCAAGAAAACGTTTGTTTTCGGTTCACAAACTCCACACGATATTGCTGTTACTCACGATGTCCCCTGGAAGCGCACCGCGCAAAAAAAAACAACACAGGAACGAACCAAAGCCATATCGCATTATGCAGGCCTCGAAATTATTGTCACTGTCCGGAGCGCACTTGCTACCGTGCCGTGCCGTGGACCAAACAACCGAAAGCAAACGGCAGCAAATAAACGGGCATGGAATAAAATAACAACATAAAACACTCCCAACACTCCGCCCCGGGAGTTCACTCGCTCCCGAACCAGAGGGTCCCCGTGATTGAGTGCTTAAGTCCGAGGACATCAGCTGAGCCGTCGAATTGAAGCATGATTTGACAAATGAAAGCCACGACCCGACCGACGGCCTACTGTTGCGTTCCGTGCGAAGGGCTATTGTGTTGCGTTCCTCCCTCAACATTCGGTACGTCATAAAACCATCTACCACAACCTGCCGGCACGGCGGGGTCCGTCTGAAACAACGACAAATCACAAATCCAACATTATCATTCCTCACCCCCACCTCGTGCCCTCGTGTCTTGGCTCGGACAAGTTCGTCGTCTTGACAAGAAGGCTTTCTTTTGCCTCCCGCAAACGCAAAGCCATGGGCTGATCTGCTTGCTCCCAGGAATCCCTTCTGGATTCAGCGATTCAGTTCCCCGACGGTGGCTTATCAATTTGTTTTATTCATGATGGTGGTAGCCGCTGGTTTTTGGGGACTGTTTGGCCCAGCGCGGGGAGCGTGTGTGTGTGTGCGTGGTGGAAAATGCTAATTTTGGAGGTCGAATTTTCTTCTCCCCTGGCTACACACCGCACAACCCGTGGACAGGGAGCTGGAGAGAAGGGGGGGGGGGGGCACAAAGTACGGAACGGGCATAAAATGCAACCAAAGCATGCCGAGCAGGCTTTCGATTGCGGGCGACTGCGAGGGACAATCGGCACGAGACGGGAAGGGGCCGGGATCTTGTCGTTATTATCGGCCACAGCCGCCGTTGCCGCCCGTGGTATTATGATAATTTTTCGCGGTTCACTTCAATCGACCCGGCGCGTTTTCTGGAAGGTTGTTGCGTTTCGGAGTGAGTGCTTAAGGAGTTTTTAAAAGACACCACCTTGTTTTTGCGCCGGGCCGGCGGATCCGTCGGTGGAACAAAATGCCATTGTCTCCTTATGTCAATTTGTATTCGATTTCATTCGGTCGCACAAAGCGGAAATGCAGGGAAGGCGCAAGGCGGGTCGGGCCGCATTGAAACAATCTTCAGCGCGCGTGTTGTAATCAACGAGACGCTGCAAGACCCGATGCCAAAAGTCAAGACGCCCGATAATTGATTAGCTCTCGATTGCGCCATGCAACGGCAACGGGTCATACGGGGGCAGTAGACTGGGTCCCGAAGGTCACGCATTTCAACTCAGGCTGATTGGTTCATCCTACGGCGGATGTTTAATTTAATTACTTATCGCCAGTGCTTAGCGTGGAATTTCGACATGCCACATTCCAAGCGTTCGACAGCAGAGGCTTACTAATGTACTCCATTCAAACGAATCTAGTCATTCAACGTTTATCGCAGCTCGTTTGTCATATGGCGTAAATACACGCAGCGCAAATAAACAATGTCCGCATTTGATTACGGTGTTTGCAGCGTTCGAATGCGTTCGGCTCGGTGCTGTTGAACGAGTAAAGAAATTTAAATAAAACCCTCTGTTTAAAGTTTTCCAAGCACTGCCCATTTGCATTGTTGCGATTGCTACGATCCGGAAAAAAATATTAGCAACATGCCCCCCCGGCCGAACAAGATCAAGATGACAGTTATTTGACAGCTCATTTGCCGCTGGCCAGCTTGGGAAGTCCTTTTAGTACGGTTTTAGAGATTCGCCGCGGCGAGTGCGCCTGAAAAAGGGGCATTGTGTGTCGCTATCAACCTGCCCGGAAAAGGAAGAAAACTCCGCCAAGCAACACAAAACACATTCTCCATCATTAAAACGCCCGCAATTGTATCCGCTCTGAAAACACTCAGTGACAGTTCTGCGCCACAACTCTGCGAACAGACCGTCGCCGCCGGTGAACGGAAAATAGTGTTATCTCGGGAAATGGTGCTCGCCGGCGCTACCGCCTTTGTGTAGTGGTTTATTTTTAGTGTTTTATGCTACGCTTTGCATACCGACCCGATGGATGAGCTTAATCCAGTAAAACTGATACAACTCCGGTAACCAATAGCAACGTCGGACGCTGGACAATAGCTGGCCACTGCGAGAGAGAGAGAAAATTTCATTTCCCAGTTTCGTTTCCGCCGGGAAGGACCAAACGCCGCCTGCAGCGCACTGCCTGCACTTTGCCTGCCCTGTCGCGCACCGCTCGATGCCACAAATTTTCCCCGATGCATCTTTGCGCCACTGTTTACATGTCAGTAAGCTGTCCGAGTTTCGGCGAGAGAGTGAAAGAGTGAAACAGATCCACTACGGCTAGGGAAACACATAACTAAACGTAGTGTGCGCTGGAAAAATGCTCCAACGCGGCGGCTGTTGATGATATTGTTATTGTTGGTGGTGGTGGTGCTTTTCCCTCTAACTACTACCACACCGGTGTCTTCACACGGGTGGCCCGGATGGGTTAGGCGAAATGAAAGTCATCCCGTGGTGAAAAACTGCTGGTGTAGGCCGAGCGTGGGAGGGAAAACGCCCGCCCGTTCTACCTAGAGCACACTGTCTCACCTACGGAACGCCAGTGCGCCAGAGCAGTTAGTGCAGTTTCGAGAAGACGATGAGCACAAGCTGCCACCATCGGAAACGTCTCAACTGCACACAGATATGCCGTTGAGCCACCACACTCCAGTGCTCCAGTGTTGAGCTGATCGCATATACTACCATTTCCCTCGGTGACGATGATGAAAGAGCGACCAAGAAAGAGCGAGTGGCCCGTACCACTAAGCACGACGGGCGCACACAGTATCGCTTTCTTTTCTGGCACTCGTGGTGCTTTTTTCTTTCCAAAGTGTAGTTTTTGAAAAACTGGAGCTTTGCATGATGCGAACAGTTTCTAGTAGTTTCTGCTTGAACGATTTGTAGCAAGTTATTTAACATTTTACAGTTTTTTTTTTCCTGTAGCTTAAATAATAGATTCTCTTCCTAAAGGACAATTCATCGCATATTATTTGGTAGTTGTGATATTTTTCCTTCAGATTTACAATGTAGCACAGCGCAAGTACTGCATCTCCTTTGAATAGCTTTCGATATCACATTGTCCTGTGAATTTCAACTGTGTATTTTCCGTAATTCCGTGTTCCATTTTTGTGGCTCGTAAGGTAATTAAATGTAATTTAAGTTAATTAGTTTTAATTTAATGTAAATATATGTAATTTGATTTAATATGTACTATACCTAGATATATTTTTTTAAATTGTCATAAGCATTACACAAAAAGCACTTTTCACATGAAAATTGAGGCTCGCCATTATCAATTCATATGTTTTCAATTGTGAAAATTTTAATTTTAAATTGTACTGGCTAACTCAATTTATGCCAGTACATAAAACTTATGTAATTCTTATTAAAAAAACACAATTTTTAATATCACTTATCTCTGCTATAAATATAATGATCACTACACCGATAATGGTTTATGATCTGTTTTATCTGTTGGCGTTTCTTCCATATTTTGGTTCAGTAGTTTTGAAGGAACGAAATCAATGAATTTATAATTTAAGAACAATTTCTAATCATATTATAAGAGGTGCACTAAGGCAGCGCTCTGGCACCTTTCGAACAAGACATCAGACAAGAACAAACCCATACAACCATATGGGGGTGCTCGGTCAGACAGTCTCGAACAAACCACACAAACACGGTCTCGAACAAACCTATTTGGTTTTGTCTGGCGTGTTCGATTCCCATCCATGCTGTGTAAACCTTGACAATAAATCCTTCACAAAACTTCAAAAAACCATTGTTTACAATTGCGCGGCGGTTCTTTTTAATTAATATGTAGTTTATATTACGTTAAAATGTGGAAATTTAACAAAAATATCGAATGAAAGCAGTGTTTGTTATGATGCTACGGATGACATTTGGGCCAGACAACAGACAATTGCCAGAGCACCCTATCGAACTTGGCCTGTTTGTTAGTTTTGTTCGAGAGGTGCCAGAGCGCTGCCTAAGTATATGAATTTACACGGAATACTGTCCATTTACATTATAAAAGATAAGGGCCTGGTCAGGAGATATACGAAGAGATTGTTATTTCTAAAACGCGTTTTCAATTTACAAGATGATCCTAAATGATCGTTTGTTGAATTTAAGCAATTTCTTGAAAATTGTCTTCCATCTTTTCGATGAAATTGTGGAAATATTTGATAGTACCACGTTCTCGTTTTTGATTAAAACGTTGGTTATTGTTTGCAACTCCGAAGCAGATGAAAAGCACTACATGTTTTAGCTACAATAAAACTGTAATTTCATAGTATGTCTTAAATGCTATTCCTATACCTCTACATTATAGGGGGGTTATCTTTCGGCCATCTCCTAGCGCCATAGACTCGCGTTCCTGTGTTCTCTCACACTGTCTTTTTTGCCACAGATTCTTATCAATCCATCTAGTGCAGCAACATCTACTTACCACACGATTCGCGTCCCCGATGCAGCTTTCCACCGTATCTATCCTATTGGCAACATTTCATCTTTCCATTTCAAGGCAACACAGAACAAAACGAACGACCAAGGCGAACAGGCAAGCTGGTAAGCAGGCAAAAAAAAACATCACAACCCATTTTCCAACAGCGCTCAGCTCCTCCCGCACACACCTTGGCACCTTCGCACCAGCCTCACAAGCCGGGAGGCTGGGTGACTTCATCTTCCCCAAGCACGGTGGCACGAGCGGGAGGGGGCTCTTATAAGCTTATACATATAACTGCACATAAGTTTCGCAGCCGTAAGTGTCGTAAACTTGCGTCGAGCGGCGGCGGGTCGCGCGCGCAAGATAGTGCGGATCCAAAAGGATCTGGCTACGCGAGCCGCCGCAACGATCTAGTGCAGCAACATCTACTTACCACACGATTCGCGTCCCCGATGCAGCTTTCCACCGTATCTATCCTATTGGCAACATTTCATCTTTCCATTTCAAGGCAACACAGAACAAAACGAACGACCAAGGCGAACAGGCAAGCTGGTAAGCAGGCAAAAAAAAACATCACAACCCATTTTCCAACAGCGCTCAGCTCCTCCCGCACACACCTTGGCACCTTCGCACCAGCCTCACAAGCCGGGAGGCTGGGTGACTTCATCTTCCCCAAGCACGGTGGCACGAGCGGGAGGGGGCTCTTATAAGCTTATACATATAACTGCACATAAGTTTCGCAGCCGTAAGTGTCGTAAACTTGCGTCGAGCGGCGGCGGGTCGCGCGCGCAAGATAGTGCGGATCCAAAAGGATCTGGCGACGCGAGCCGCCGCAACGAACGAACGAACGAACACCGCACTATGATGCCGTTAGTGCCGTTGTCGGTCGTAAAATTCAGATTTTACGCGCGGTTGATTCTTCCACAAATTTCACTTCCTTTGCCTTCTGGCCCGGGGACATGTTTCATCCTTTTCCGTGCCCGTGCCTCAAGATGCCCGCTGCGGCGTTACAGTTCGCACACGTTTTCTTTCCCTTCTCGGTTCCATTCGCGCACGGCGAACGCGTTTTCCCCTTGGCGCGGCCCGCTCCGTCGCTCGTTTTCATCGTTGAATGACATTCCTAGCGCGAATATCTAGTATGCATTTGTGCGTTATATGTGTTCATTCCGGGTGCCTGGCTTTTACTGTTACCATTTTTGCGCACAAGGCATAATGGCGGGGAAAGCAACAGAGCGATCACGGACCCGAACCGAAGCGTGTCGAGCGAACCGGGACCTAATGGCAAAAGGGGCCACGCGGCGGCCCCGAAGAAATGGCGAAACATGATTTATGCCATCCCAATTTATCGCGTCTTGTAAGAATTCATCTTTCTTGCCGACTTGGCTTTTGTTCTGCTGAGCTGCACGCATTTTCTTCCCATGCCCGTGCGCCGTTTTTAATATTGTCAACACATACCCATTTGCGCACAGGCTCGCATGGGTGTGCTGGCTGGAGGGAAGCAGGCGAGATGCCCGACTAGAAATAGAAAGTAAACCAAACATCCAGCACCAGCAAGGTCAGGACAGCCTACGACTCGAGGCCGGTGTGTTCTGGCCTAGAGAATTGCCATCATTTCTATTTGGGAGCGCACGAACGATCCTCTTCACACGACGCCGGAGGCATCGTTTCGATCCTTGCCCGGGAGGGATAACTTTCACTTTAGCGCCTTTTGTTTTCGTCCCGACCCAGCCTTAATGGGATGTGTATGCATTATTATTTGCACCATTGCCAATTTGTGTGCTCGGGGGTGAAACGCAGCAGCAAAATCGGCATGCTGCGAGCCACCAAACTGACCGTATTTTTTGTTGTGATCCATTCCTGCGCCGCGCACGCATTAAACACGATCACATGTGGCGAGGCGCATCGTGGCACGAGGGCGAGAAATTCGCGACCCGTCCGTTTTACGCGCCGAAGCTCGTAAATATATATATGAAATGACGTATTTTACGCGCTGTTTTGCCCGTTCCCGTCTGCCAGGCGACCGTTTTTTGCCAAGGTGTGCGTGTGTGTCACTGGCGGCGTTTCGATCCTTGCCCGGGAGGGATAACTTTCACTTTAGCGCCTTTTGTTTTCGTCCCGACCCAGCCTTAATGGGATGTGTTTGCATTATTATTTGCACCATTGCCAATTTGTGTGCTCGGGGGTGAAACGCAGAAGCAAAATCGGCATGCTGCGAGCCACCAAAATGACCGTATTTTTTGTTGTGATCCATTCCTGCGCCGCGCACGCATTAAACACGATCACATGTGGCGAGGCGCATCGTGGCACGAGGGCGAGAAATTCGCGACCCGTCCGTTTTACGCGCCGAAGCTCGTAAATATATATATGAAATGACGTATTTTACGCGCTGTTTTTGCCCGTTCCCGTCTGCCAGGCGACCGTTTTTTTTGCCAAGGTGTGCGTGTGTGTCACTGGCGAGACTGGCGCGTCCCGCGGGCTTGATGGGTGGTCGCTGGTTTAGATGCAGTTGAGGTGCTGATAATTAAACGAGTAATTTGATCCTCGCGCTACCCAAAGCCCGGCCGCCCCGTCGAGACCTATGCCGAGCACCGAGTTTGTGCGAGCAGGCCGTCTTTGGAAGGAAATGGGAAAGGATTCCTTAAATAGTTCTCGGTGCGTCTTTTTTCACTTCTCCACCTCTACTTCCAACCGGTCTTCTGCCGGTGCCCCAAAATCAGAACCACACCCGGTGTGTGTGTGCCCGGTGCTCGATCTGCACCAGAAGACGACGGCTACGACGATCGACGTTCGACGTTGACCGGTGGAGGAATTTTATCAATTTCACTCTATCGAACCGGTGAGAGAAGAATGGAATTTAATGTGTCATTCACGTGTCGCGCGTCCTGTAAGCAGTTTTGTTTCGGTTCTCATTTGGCTTCAATCGGGTTCGGTGGAACCCGTCCCTTTGCCGCGTCCTTCCTTCCCGCACGGGCAGGCCCGGGGTTACGATCGTCTTTCGGGAGTTCAAGGCGCGTACGGTTTCGCGAAAGAATCTCTCGCCGCGTTTTCTATTCGGCATTACTCATCCCTGCCTGCTGTGATTTTGCTATTTCTAATTAAAAAAGCATGGCATTCTTTGCCGCGCGGTTCTGGGATGTTCGTTGGAATTGTTTTTGGTTTCTTATGGCACCATGTTTTTCTTTCTCTTTATTCAGTGTTTTTTTCATGGTTGCAACACTTTGATTTTTTCATGAATGAAAGCTAGTAGTAGTGAAATAGTTTAAGAAGTAATTTGATGTCTCTTTTGCCATGCAACTTTTGATTCATATTTAATTCACCAAATCTACTGAATAAGGTTTATTT
>KZ067134.1:44942-58719 GCA_002091845.1 Anopheles cracens | reverse complement strand
TTCCAAACGGTTGATGGTAGATGGCATGATAAGATGATATGCGCGAAGCTACATTTAAAAATGTCGATAGGAAATCATACTCTCGTTTTGTTTAACCTAGGCCTTTATGTGGCTCTCGTACTGATGACGATTCTCTTTTCATGCACATTTCAGACAGGACCAGCCTTTGTTAGATATAAATAGTAAGATGTAATTCATAAACAATATGTTTTTTCGTCTTCGTCTCTCTATTTATTTTAATAACCTTCGCGATCGTACGTGCCGTCTTATGGCTTACTACACTTGTTAATACTCATTAGGATAGTCAGACAATTCTAGACGTCCCTAGGGAGACGATCAAAACAGAATTTTGGTACTGATCGTGTCGTGAGAAGTTTCCACGGCGAGGCGTAAAAATCGTGCATCAGAGACGACGACGGTGGAGAAGTAGGCTCTGGCGGTGCAGCAAAACAAAACAGCAGCAGCAGCGGCGTAAAAAATAAAAAAAAACTTCACGTGGCCTGCCTGGATGCCAATTTGAAAATGATTTTTAAGCCCATCGTTTCATTTTATTTCATTTCCCCCTGTTGGGGAGGGGAAAGTCTGTCCGGGTTCCGTCCTGTCCGCAGCTCGCCCGTTGCAGTTGTATGCTGCAGCGGATGGATTCATATTTTTCATTATTTGTCGAAAGCATTGAAATGGAAACATTTGCACTCGCAGCAAAAAACGCAAGCGCCAAAAGCAACAACAACAACATCAACAAAAACACAATAAACGCAGCCAGCATGCAACTAAATAGTGTTCCATTTTTGTGCATCGCTTCAGCTTCCACGCGAAACACATTTGCGTTTGCGGACGCGCGAACCGGTTTCGATTTGGCTGCCAATTCGCGGCGGAGAGATGGGCGGACGGCAGGCCATAATGTAGTTGTAATGAATTAGAATCGGAAATCGGGCCAAAAACCTGCCAAACGCTAAATGACGATCGATTACAATTAATTCCTTTTGCACCCTTTGCCCCACTGGCCCACCCCTCCATCCGGGCCCATTCCCGTTGCCCATTAGGCGAGTAATAGAATTCTAAGCGGAATTTCATCGATAACGATGCAGGAAGTGTGGCCAAACATTATCGCGTAATTGCATTCCAAGCCACCGTGCCTGAATGGCCGCTCGCACCGGCCACGCCGCAGATAGTGTGTCGTTCTTTCTATTTATTGAAATGCTAAACAGGCTTTCGGTTGACAAATTCAATGCCATATCAGCGGCCACCGTGAACTATTGCACTACGGGATAATGCGGATGACAGCCAATTTATGCTAATAAAAGCTGTAATGGAAAATTTGGAAAAGCCGGGCTGTTGTGTGGTGTGGTTGCGGTTTCCAGAAAATGAGGGAAAAAATGGCGAAAAATTTGAAACATCTAATTAAAAGCCATCGAACGAACTACAGGCGTAGTTCGCAGCTAATTGACAAACCTACAAGTTGGAGGAATATCGAGGACGGATATAATGCAGGCGATGTTTCTCTGTCGGAGTGACGTTAAACTGTTGAAATTCATATAAAATGGACGAATTCCTCATAATTTGGTGAAGGTATGAAAAATATTGCAATTTAATAAGGGTGCTATCAGTTCAATAATAACAATCACCTAGACTCAGAACGTGTGATAAATGAGATGAGATGAGATGATTTGTAAACTGGTTTTAATTGTTGATGTTTTAACTGGCAGTCCTTTAACTTTGGCAGATTTTTCGCAGATTTCGCAGACTTTTGACTTTTGATGCCATGCTTCACACGTTTAATCTATTTAGTAAGAATTTATCTATTGATAATTTACAAGTTGATTAATTTTAACATAATTAGGATTTGTGCAATATTTCAAAGAATTTCATTTCTTTGCACTTCGAAATTTAGTTTTAAATCGACCAATGTATCACGTACCAATAATATGTTATACCTTCAAGTTTATGCTACATAGACATAATCGCATCTCTAACCCGTTACATTTGGTTGAGTTAATCGAATTATCGAACGATATTCCAATATACAAACAATAATATACGTGAGCAAATTGATTAATCATCACAAAAACTAAAAGTTGTTTGAACATTATTCGATAAAGCTAATAGGGACGACAGGTTATCCACCTGTTGGAAGTCAACTCCTCGCTACTCTACTCCCATAAATTCGGGTTGCGTGTCTGCTTATTTGTTTATTTATATAGTTTACTTGAAGTGGATGTAATATTTTTGGATATTTTTCTATAAACTATAGCACAACTTATTCATGTACATCATATGTAATATGCATATTTGACATACATTTATTGTTTATTGTTTGATTGTTTTATTTTGTTTGAACCTGTAATTATGTATCATTTAGTGTATTATTTTAACATGTTGAATCGGTTACTAAAATTTGTCATTTGATCAGCAGTGATAATCATTTTAAACAATTTTTCAGCTTCAATTCTAATTTAAACGTAATTGTTTTAGGAGCTGATAGCATCTTTACAATCATTTAGTTTTCACTACAAGTGATATGTACAGTGTCAGTAATATTGATTATAAATGACATAATAATTACAAATAATAATAAGTTATTACAAATAATTCGTCATAAATCCACATTATATGATATATTACTTGGAACCACACAGCTATTCGTACAAACCAATTGATGGCTCATGAGAAGTATGATGCAAGTGAAGCGTCTAATAAAAAATCGACATTTATTATATTTTTTGCATAGTATAACATTTATTCAAATACTCAATCCATTTGAATAAAATCAAAATGCGCATATATTCGTATTTTGGTTGAATTAAAATATTTTTTCCCTCTTCACAACAGGTAAACTTCAGCTACGGTAGTGTTACTCAAGTCAGACCTATACTTTCAGCGGACCCGATGGACCAATTGGAAGAGATGTCTAGCATCACACGATTGGGTCAGCACCGAATTTCAACGTTCAATGGAAACCAGCAATGATAGGGCCAGACTTGACATTTATCATTGCTTTGTGATAATAAAAAAGTTGATCTCAAAGATGATAAAATAAACTAAATAAAAAACAAATAAAAAACAAATAAAAAAAACACGACAAGGTTAAACAGTAAAGTCCATCTCACAACAGACATAAAAAGGCCATGTTCGATGATCTCAAATACAATGGGAACTTTCCAGTACTGGCTAGTACTTATTTTCATATAAAGGATTCTTCTTCATTATAAAATTAATTATAACACTTTAACCATACAGCAATTGATGCACATCTGGTAAAATTAATACGCATTACATTCTACTGATAATGGTAAGCATAGCTTTGACAAAAAAAAAACAAACTTTACTACTGCCTATTATACGAAACTAATCCTAAACCATCTCTTGTTGCAAGCGTACGGTAAGCTTGGCGAGTTTTAATCAATTAGTGTAACACTACACCTGTCCATGGTTTGACCTAGCTCCCTTCTGTCCCATCCCTATCGCACGGTCGCGACCGAAAGTGGATGAAAAATGTGACCTGCTTAAGTGGCAATTAGCGATTCTAAAATGGAAATAATCAAATCCCACTAGATTTAGTTTGTCAAATTGTTTTCTAACGTAACGCTGTAACCATTAACCTATTTCGAGGTCGGTTTTCTACGGCCAACGGCGGAAGGATGGATGATGGCACTGATGCTGCCATGTCCGGTCCAATGGGAATCAAAGCGATGGCAGTGAAGCAAAGACAAAAAATATCGCTCCAAAACAACAACACAACAAGGCACGTCCGTTTTTTTTTCGTGCTTTGTGATTTCCGTGCACAAACATGCGCTCGGTTTCATAAATGAGTCGCTCGCTTTTGCTCTCTGGCCGGTAAATGATTCCACAATCCGGTACCGCCGGATCGGACCCAGCAGAACGATGAAACGCTGAGCTGGCGAAACACCGACGTGTCCGAACGGAATAAAATAGACAAATGTAACTTTTAACAATTTTCGGTTGATAGCTCTGATCGATCGCACTGTCAGTCATTATATTTGCATGGGCATGTGCAGTTAGTGCCGGAAAATGTAACTGCAACAGCCAATCGCTGAGTCCGCACGCCCAAATCGACCGACCGATAACACCGTTCGGCTGTCCATTGTCCGTTGATGGTTGCGTGGGTTAAACATGCTCAAACTCCCATCGATCGACAGCATCGCTACGCGGCGCGATCGGATCTGGTGCTGGGACGGGCAGAGAGGGCCACCAGGGAAGGTGGCACGAGCAAACAACACACATCCACTGCACCGCATCAAAGTGTTAAGTGTCATGAAATAATGAAACAGAGCCAGCAATTGATTTTAATTTTCATTTCCAATCCCGGACTCCAGCTACGATGGTGGTGCGGTGGAACCGGCCTGGAGTGGGTGGTGAATGCATTCCATTCATCAACCGTATGAGTTACGATTATTGTGCACTCACTCGTCCGAATGTTGTTTTTGCCGGTGTGCCTTCTTTTCTCCCATTTGCTGAGCCGATGCACGCCACTGATCCAACGTCATTAGAAAACGCCAGTTCCATCCATCGCGCCAGCCGTCTTTTGATGCACGGTGATACGGGATGCGGCAAGCGGGCAGAAGACGCACACGGAGGCCTTGTAGAAAATAGTGGCAATAATTATAAATTCGCACATATTCGCCGGTAGCAGCAAGGGGCAGTAGGATAGGTGTCTAGTTTCCATTCGATTCACTCGCTGCCTTCTCGCCTAGTTGCCGGCTAGACCATTTGCAAAACATTATTTCGAGGAATACAAACGGCTAAAAAATACATATTTTAAAGCGCCCTCTGCTCCGGTGTACGTGTGGCTAGCTGGTGGTGGCAGCAGCAGCGAAACAGACAATAATCACACAATTATTTATCCGATTGCAAAAAACGGACCTAAGCCGGACCTAGTGCAAACAGGATGACCGTTCGTCGGCCGCCCTAGAGGTGCCAGTGATCGTTTTAATGATTTTCATTTCCATTCGGACGATTCCGCTGGTTTTTAGCGGGAGCCGAATACACTCCATAGTCTTGTTAATTAGAAAAGAAACACGTAAAACAACGGTTCTTCATTTGGGCTTCAAACGCAGGTGCTGGTGTAATATCGTTGCAAATTGGAACGCGAAGATAAAGTATTGTGCTGCGATCGTTAAACTCTACATAATTGCGAAGTTTTGGTAAGGTAGGATTGTCTTTTCTTATAATTTCATTTGCAGATGGTTTCATTAGACGTTCATTCGAAATTGTAATTTTAGTTGCTAGAGCTCACGCTGGATATTCCTACACATCGTGTGTATGGCGCCTCTTCATGAAGCATTTCACTGTAATGGCCTTTTCAGTGTATTCTCTTCCTTTTTTGAATTTACGATCTATTATATTCGACTTTTCTTGAAGGTATCTCTCTAGCAATCGTAACGTGAAGCGCTTTTATATTGCTACCTGCTCAAAGTTCACATGAATTTTTCTAGAAAAGATCTAAAGAGGATTTCAATTGGAGAGAGGAGAACGTTCAGAACTAAATAACACTAAATCGAGGCTTTCATTGAACCATTTCGTCAAGCCATCCATCTTACATAACGCAGACATAGAGCACCGTGCGCCATATTGCCTTCTTACTTATGCTGATAGATTATTTGGTTTGAGAACACAAAACATGAAAGCTCACTGGAGCTTTTTCTAACTAAGCGAAGAATAGTGACCTAAGAAAAAACTCAGTTTTGTCTTTTTCACGTCGGCTCGTCGGTTAAACATGTTAGAAATTTTTAGAATTTTAGTTAAAATTTTTAGTTTTGTCTTTTTCTCGTCGGGCATTTTTAGAAAATATTCGACGCCAACAAGGGTAAAAAGGTTATTTCATTAAATCTTAATATAAAATATCCATAATAAATACAATTTCTGTAAATGGAACATCTTTCAAATCGTTATCAATTTGAACATTTTTGAGATCTCGCACCTTTGTTATATTTTATTTTATGCTTTTACACTTTTAAAATGTGCTTTTTGTCTATTTTTCCATAGCATATCTCACTTGTATTCATTAAATGAATGGCGAAAATCGTCTTTTTTCGAAAACTGCAATTATGTGGAATTAATGTCCAAATCGAAAATGTAGAGTGGGTCTTATCATTAACGCAGACATACAGAAATTACTTACATTACTTAAATTTACTTACAGTTTGATCAATTATATAACTTACATGATTACGTGGCGAATGGAGCCTACTTTTCTGTTTTAGGTAGTCATGTAGTGAATATTCATAAAAACAACACAAGAAATATATCCTGAATGTGTTTGAGTGCCTAAATCTAAAACCATTGGGGAATCTTTAAAAAAAATGAGAAGCTGTGAATGTACAACGCGTAGTGGGCTAAGCGCATACTGATTTTTAATTCCTGTTTCATACATGTGTTTCATAACGAATTAAACCTGTTAGGCGAGTAACCTTATGCGATTAGATCAATGCGTTATGGAAAATTTATAATGTCACGCTTCGTTTTACGTTTTCGTTACTACACACAACTCCTTATCATCCAACGTACCGGTGGAGAATCATTACCTGTCATTACAGTCGTACTTTTCGTATTACCCTCGAATGACCCCCTCCACGATAAGGGACTGTCAAAGTGATGAGCTATTTTTGCTGCTCCTCAAAGTGCGAAGAATGCTTCGGCCCGATTATCGATAAACAGATTGACAATAATGATTTTCAATGGGAAGTTCCCATCAACCCGGGATCCGGCAGTAGATAGTGGCCACCCGGCCGGCCGACCCACCGACGCCATTAGCATACCGGGGCGCGTTGATCAATCTTCGAGAACCCGCCGAATGTGTCGTAACCACCGTGCGGTCTAATTTCGACGAATCACTTGCATATTGCGTTAACTTATCGGGCCGCGGGCCTGGCATTTGTCACGCTGAAACCAATCGACCACAAAATTCCCAATTCCCACCGTCGGCCACCGTGGCCATTCACACCTGCAAACAATCGTCGTGGTCGTCGTCGTCGTCGGCGGCGGCGGCGAAAACTTGCGAAACCTCAGCCTGATGCGAACTGATCATCCTGCGCTTTCGATTTTAATTATGCATTCCGTATGCAGCGAGCCCTCATGGTCGCGTTTTCAATGTGATATATTTCAAACTGGCCGCCCTTTTGTACCTGTGCCAGTGCGTGGAATTCCGTAATGAAATGAACGATGCACCAAAGGCCCCTGGGCCTGGGAAAGAGGGAGGGGGGAGGGAGTGTTCGAGCCTTCGGCGTGAGTTCATTCACGCGATCACTGTTTGTCACAGCAAATGCGCGTGGGATGACATGCCGGACGTATGCATTTCGCACCAGAAAACGCATGCACGCTCGTCGACAAACGCGTCCAAGTGCAAGTAATTATACTTCACATCGGTTGTGATGAGCTCGTGTTTAAATTCGATTGCACATTGCACTTGCATGGCGTGGCAGCGCTGCTGGTGGCCGCAGCCGCGAGCCGCGGCAACGCGTACCAATGCATAATTTATACAATTTGCAACCTGGAATGCATGATGCCGGATGGAATCAAATAGGAGCATACCATTATACTGGCATACGGTGCAGAGCACGATAAAAATTGGAGAATTATTCAACATTTTTGATGAAAAAAGTACACAAAAAGTGTGTTCCAAAAGAGTTTAAATTGTTTCATAAAAGAGGCAAAATAATAAACCAAAGAATAACACGATCGTTCAAACGTGTCATTCAGCCTAATTGAAGGCTTAAGTCTTCTCTTTGGAAGTCTGTTTCTTTCAGTTGAGAAGAATCTTATACCTTTGTTCTCTTTCCAACGGCACTGAAACTGATTTGCGACAAAGATTTGAACACATATTTGATTAGAAAAACGTGGATAAATTGCTATAATGTTTAAGGATTTATTCAAATGACAAGGCAAATCTACTTTCAAATGGTTGTCTTTCAAAACTACAAGTTTGAATTTTGATTCTGCTCGATGAACATAATCTCAAATGAGATTTCAGATCAAATGGACATTCGTTTAATACATTTCTTTATTGCTTTTATAGTGTAATGTCGATGTGCGCGATGAGTGCGACGTGTCTGAGATCAACAAATTATTGTTCTCTCTGATAGAATGAAGTGTGATAGTGTGATATTTTGTTATGGAAGCAATAGATGTAGTAGCGCTTTCGACACAAAAACTAACAAGTAGATTGTCATAACTTTCAGAGTGCTGCCTTTCGGTTAATAGGTTAGTAAGTAAGACAAAAATGAAAAAAAAAACTACATCACGGATGATTTAACCCAGCTTTTGAATTCATAAATTTGATACATAATAGATAGAAACAGTGAGGAATAAAGACCACGAATTTAAGATAAAAATTAACACTGGGAAATTAATGTACCACAATCCCGTTGTACTGAAAAAATGTACTGAACTTCCAACGATGTTATCATTTGAAAACTGAAGGCGACAATGACTGCTTTCGTTTGAAATAGCTACAGTTTTCAAAAAGATCGTGAAGCAGCCCAATCATCCTTTATGTACCGATGTTAAAAATCAATGCGGTTGACTATTGGTTGACAAACATCATCGTAATGCAATATTACAATAAAATAATGTAAACACAAAAAGAATTAGCTCCAAGAACGTACTTCGATTAACCTGGTACGAAAACTACTTTACGATCAATTTGCTTCATCTAAAGAATGTCCGTTCGCGTTAACGATCTTCACGAAAAGTTGCTTTCACAGTGATGTATGTACTGCCCATCAAACCGTACGCGATAAGCGACACTGCGATACACGTGATTCGTCTGTTTGGAGTAATTCGAAGTTAGTCTTATTTGCATTGTACCCAGCGCACGATAGCCGAAGACAAGTGGACCGAGCATAGGGCGGCAGCGAAAAGGCATGTTCTGTGGTGCGAATAAAACCTTGTCCATTGACACACACAAAGCAGCGACAACGGTCATCTCGGTTTTCGCGAAACTATTGCCGACCAAACCGGTCAAAAGGACAAGTGCCGTGGGTCCGTGTCTTACGCGCACCGTGTCCACCGTGCAAGGGGTGGCCCAACCGGGACGGGGCGTTCTTATCGACTGCCAGAACGCCACTGCTCCGTGTCGCGCGCGCACATTCTGGACGCCATTCCGTGTCAGCGTGGCCAATGTTGCACCCGGGCGTATGTTCCGTGTTCGCTATTTGCCTGTTCGCCGTACCGTACGTACGTACGGCGCAGCACACTTCCCGTGCGGCGGTACCGCACCGTGGCTCCTTTCTGTGCGAGCGCGTTTGTTTTTGTTCTTTCACCACCATCGCCGAGAGCCGAGGGCCGACTACAATTGCTACAAATATTCGATGCGTACCTCTCCAGAAACAACATTTCTGATACACTTTTTTGTTACACGCGTGTGTGTGTGTGTATGTGTGGTGTATGTCTTCCCATCGTTCGGTTGGCACTTTGGCACGGCACCAAAAGCGGCGGTCCACGATGGCCACCTCCCACCACACCAGGCACTCGTACGGGCCTGTGTGCTGACTGACCCCGGTGCATTGAAGCATAGCACCTTGAAGATTGTGAAACCTGTGACATTAACGTACCGTTTGTTTATCGATTAACGTGTACTTGGTGGAAACTGGCGTGATATTGTGTTGTGTACCCATTCTGGCCGCCCGTCGTCGTCCTCCTCCGTCCACCGGCACCAGCTGCCCCCACTCCGGGTTGGCTGGTTGGTTGCATGTTGTTTATTTTTGTATTGTTGTGTGTTATTTTTTTATGGACGAATGTTCTTACCACGTAGCACGGGACGTGTCGGCCGGTCGTATCGGAGACGAGTATAAGACCTGTCGGATACTACAAGCGGGGGTTTCCATCAGAGAAAAATCCAGTTGTATCCGAAACCGGATGTAGCAAGCCGTATTTTGTGTGCAAGTGCTTTATGAATAGGCGGAGCGCAATCTTGTTCATGTCAGCAATAGGTGCGCACATACACGGCACACCACCCCATGCCAGGCACACAGCACCACGATTGGACGTAATGATACATTCAAATCGCATAATTGAATGTACTTGCGCCTTCCGTACGGACCGATACCTTCATTCATGGAAAATTTACCGTACTTTATGTGCGTGGAGCGTTATCGAGTACACTACACCACCGGGAAAAGGATAGCCGCTTTGATACGCAGCAAAATGCATCATTCTTCTCGTGTTTGAGAAATTGAGCGATATAGCATCGAGTTCGATCTGTTTTTGTTTGACTTGTAGATAACGAGTGAAATAAGAATGTAATCGAAGAAGCATTTTTATCGATTTTTATGAGCAACAATCAATTACTGCGGATTATTGTTTGTTAATAAAGATCGATACAAAAAAGAAGATTGGTAAATTATTTAGATAATAAATTCAAGAAAACCCCGAAAGAAATGTTTAAAGAATGACACTTCATACAGTTGTATTCCGGGATCCAAGGTTCATTAAACAACGTTTGATTTTTTAAATCAGGATAAAATATAATTTAAAATAGAATGTTTACGTTCCACGCAATCAGAGGATAATCGTGACGAGATGTTCTTAATTTGTTGGTATGTTGGAGTATTGGCGTAGTGTAAAAATGAAATTCCAAAATATCCAGGGAATTTCATTTTTCGTTTAGTCTCAATTGTGGAGAAATTGGTTCTTCCGCGCTACTAGCCGGCATTAATATGTTTGCATCGTACAGAACTTTGGGAACTATTTTTTATTTTCATTCAGAACGTGCTAAAACAAGATATGGACAAAGTAATCCGTCACAGCTTATGTGTCGTGAGTAAAACGTTATCCTCAATCGGTATGATTTTAGCATGTCCTCTCCAATGTTCAAAGAGCGTCTCCGTTTCCGTCTGGAGTCATCAGTAAGCGTCGGCGAAGATGAGGCTATAAGTAGCAGCTAAGATATTTGTGTAGATGGTACGAAAAATTATAACCAATAAATTAAATTAAATTAAACAAATAGTAAAAATTAAATTAATGTGCATAAATATGTGTACACTTGCGGTCTTTATAAGTATGGTATCAACTAAATACAGATGTATACAAATATGAATTATATTAACCAATTACCTTATTGTAGGAACATGATAAACTCACAAATGATAAGGAACAAATGATAAAATGAACCATAATATGATTCAATTATACGTAATATGATTTTTATCCGTAGAGATCTTCACACCGCATGTTGTGGGTTCAAATCTCAACTGAACCATTCCCCTCGTGGGAATGGACTGACTTCCCAAATAAGGGTACAAATGAAGTAAAGGTAAGCCAGAGAAGCGTTATTTTCATTCATCCAATGAAGCTAAATACAATGAAATAAAGTTGATTCAAATTTTTTACATCATATCATAAAATAGTATTTAACAGTTATTTATTTGTTTTAATTGATTAAATTATAGCATCAAGCTTGATTTTTATAACATCGAGCATAACTTGTCCGCCAAGTTCAACTTTAGATTTAATTCAATATTCTCAACACAGGAAATGATTATCTGAAGATCTTTTGTATTTATGGCTTTTTATTTATTAATTTATTTATGAAATTATTCCACTAGTTATTGACTTGTTTCACGATTTGTTAATTTTTTATTGTTTTATAAATGTATTCATTCCAATCTCATGTTTTTACACACAAGCAGCGGCATCGTCAAGAATCAGTATCTCATTGATTGCTATTTAAGAACGGAATATACCTAAATATCCGAAGCAGTGTGAAAATAATTCACCTTAACAATTGAATGAGAGCGTTTTCGTACAAACCAAATCCATGACGAGGCGAGCAGATAGTTGCGCATAATGTCTCTTCCCACAACTGTTGCAATCCTGTTGCGCTGTCAGCGAGTGCATCACAAGCGTTCCCGGTTCGCTAATAGCGTTCGAAATCCGGCCGACCTGATGCGCTGATATTAATAATACGATGTCGTACAAGAATTCGGAAGCTGTGTTCGCTAATAGCGTTCGAAATCCGGCCGACCTGATGCGCTGATATTAATAATACGATGTCGTACAAGAATTCGGAAGCTGATATACGACCACGGGACATCGTTTTGCTTTCCTTCACGCACAAGAACGCACGCGGCACCGGTTCGATGCGCTGAAAAATGGGCCCACCTCGTTCGTGTACTCTCTGGGTCGGGACCCAGAATGGAAGGAATTCTGGCACAGTGCCCGCCGCCTGCCCACTGTAGCAGAAGGGCGTAAATGTGTGAACATTCGGCAGAGGAGCGTCTTGCAATCTGCGTATATTTGTATCATCCGTAGGCGTAATGAACACGCTGACGTGCTCGGCGCAATATTTATCCTACCTTCGCCAGGGTCCGAAGGAATCTTCGAAATAAAATATCGACCGCATTGATCGAGGCTGGCTCGATCGCGATCGTGAGTAATTGATCTGGGAGGCGTTGGCGTTGTTGTTCCGTTGTCTGCAACTGAAATACTGCTGCCCTTACGCAATCACGGGTGTTCCGGCGTGGAATGCAAAGCGCAATGGAGCTCGGGCTACACCCGTCGCCAATGTTATCGTCGCCGAGGGGCGATACGGGGCTTCCCAATGGGCGATGGGGAAACCGCGGCGATTTCGGTGAATTGATAGTGGATTGTGCTACATCGTTCAACGGGTGTCGGTCGTTGGTGATAAACTGATTAGGGCAATGTAACCGATAGCAAAGATGGGTAGCGCTTGTCAATTCTGTGTGAATTGTCAGTTCTCATTAGGTTGCGTTGTCTAGTTTTTTATCGAAACTCTTTTTACGTTGCTTCTTTACTTTTTGTTCAGCCTGGCAAGCTCGGCAGTCTTGTCTGGAACGTGTGTTGGACACAGGTGTACGCTGTTTTGGGGCTCGGACCCAAAGCAGATAGTGAGAACTCGTATGAAAACATCAAAATACCTTCCTTCTACGGTACATGTTTCATTTGAATTGGAATGTTAACTATGCTTACCTTACTCCACTATCAATCGGACCAACAGGATGGAAGCGATGTGTAATCGGCCCACAGCCCATCACTGATGGGACGACTAAACGATGCGTCGATCTCTCCTCTCCACGGCACGGGAGAGATGAAAATTGTGTACCTCGGGCACCTTTTATATAGTGCAAACTCATCGTTCATCCTTTTGCGCGTCCGTGTCACGGGTGGCCGCAGAGGGCACCCGGCACCAGCTCCACCTTCGTTTGCGTGCGCCCAACGCACGGGTTAGTCTTTAATTTCAATTCAAGATCAACTCTTCCTACCGGCCTCGATTCTCGCACCGGCCATATATAATTTCTGCCCTCGCCCTCGTACCATGCAAAGTGTTTCTTGGTCCATGTCCCCACTCGCGCAACGCACATGTGGTGCATTCGGGTGCGTACGCCACCAAAAGATGAACCTAGTCCACCACCGCTCACTGCGATTCACTAACTGTTTCCCGTCTGCATCTCACCACGACCACCCCGCCCATTCGAGCGACCGTTCGCAGTTTGACAGTTACAGTTTGAAATTGCGCAGCCTACTGCAGCGTTCGCGTTTATATGAAACCGGCCGAACAAATGAAACGACTGCTGTGGCATTCTCTCCACCACACACCCGTGCTGGCTCGCACACACACACACCCGTACGTACACAGATTGGAAGCAGCACGTGGAGCGTTGGAATATGTGCGCAGCCGGGAGAAATGAACGATCCGGGCGGTAGCGGGAGGCGTCGGGAAGCCTCTTTAACGAGAGGTGTCATTTGCCGAACGTCTGCGATAGCGTGGCGTTTAATTATGCGTAATATGGACCCGGAATAT
>KZ067134.1:12572-28864 GCA_002091845.1 Anopheles cracens | reverse complement strand
TATTCATCAATAATGCGTTAAAAATGGACACTTAAATTGAATACCACGACTTTTGTGAGGCACTGTATACATGATCGCTTATCTCGCTCGGCAAGACCCGGAGAATGCTCCAATTGTTTGCCACTTTGCCTCCAGAGCAGCTTCTTTGGCCAGCTCCTGGTTGGAGGTACGAGCAGAGCGGAGCGCTAAATACGTCAGCCTACCTCCCGTACACCCGGCCCGATAGAAAATGGTTCATAAAATGCAACATTTCGTGGTGGCATAAAATTATCCTCCTCCAGTGCACACGCGGATAACGGCCCGGCCGGGCGGCACGCCACGATCGGCCCCGATGGATGCAGATATGGTTCCGTCTTCAAACCCATCCCAGCCCAAACGAACCAGACTCGCATTGTCCGATTGTTTTTCGCGCCCGGGATGGTGCGTTTGCATAAACGGGCGTGTTTGTTATAGGCCCGCGTACAGGCGCTGCGATTTTCTCCCGCTTCGATGGGTGTTGATGATGGTGATTGCGATGATGTTGCCATTTGGTGTGTGCGTATGCGGTTCCCAGTTCCCGTTCCCGGTTTGGTGCGCGCTGCTTTGGCGCAAGGAAGTGGAAATGAGTTTTTTATTCAAATTTTCCTTTTGCCAAGGGGAAAACGATACTCGGTGGCAAACGAGTGCAAAAAAAATCTCTCTCACACACACACCCGATGCAAGTTGGTGCGTCAAATTGAATACGTTTCGAGTGGAGAGAGCGGAAAAAAGTGGCGAAACATGTAGCCACCGTCTGGCCTGGTGCGTCTGCTGGGAGTAAACCGGCAAATTGGAAAACATGCTTACTTTGCTTCGGTCCGCGTTTTGTACCGGCCCGTCTCTAGGGGTAACGCGCGGAGAGAGACGGAAGCATGGCGCAAGAATCCACACTGCATCCGGCCAGTCCGGTGTTCCATGGAAAACAGAACAAAGCGACGGGGTCCTAGGGACGAAACGACAGAAAAAGAAAACCCCACAAAAAACAACCCCAGGAAAAACATCCGAAACACCAGGTGTCGCCATCTGGTGGTAATAGACTGTAACTTTTATCTTCTCCCCTTCCAGCATCAGGCCACCCAGCGAAACTGTCAAAGAAACGGGAGCCTACTGCGATGCTCACAATCGCTGCGTTATTGCGGTGTTTGCGATGAAGATATCACACCGACCAAAGCCGGGCGCGCGTGCTTACGGCAGATAGGATAACAGCGCTAGGGGGTAAGAAATACAACTTAGAAATACAAAGATACAAGAGTTATGATATGTAGCATTTGCATTACTAATGGATATAACAGATATAATGTAAACCATAAATGCATCCAGATGGTATGAAATAATAGAGTATCTGATATATCAAGCACTTCTTTCAATGTTGATACTAACAACATAAATCCCCTAACAACATAAATCATTTTCGTATATGTCATAACAGAGTTGCATGACAGTTGTTGTGTTGACGAATGGTATTTGCACAATATTACACTCATCATAAAAAAAATGTTTCGTTTCAAATGCATACCTTAATGCTGTACCACGACTTTTGTGAGGCACTGTATACATGATCGCTTATCTCGCTCGGCAAGACCCGGAGAATGCTCCAATTGTTTGCCAGGGGGTAAGAAATACAACTTAGAAATACAAAGATACAAGAGTTATGATATGTAGCATTTGCATTACTAATGGATATAACATGGAGCGACAGAGAGGCAGTCCCGGCGCAGTGGATAAGTAGCCGGATAACAGGCTCGAAATCCTCGGTGTCGGAAATGATCGGCAGTTTCGGTGTCTGCCCGCCCCGAATATGTATGTGTCTGTTATGCTTGTAAAACGTCCCAACCATCGGGCCGGAGCGACAGCGATGCAATCGATATATACCTATATTGTCGAGCAACCTTTAACGATGCGTGTTTAAAGTGTGTGTGTGTGTGTATCCTGCGAATCCGGCAGCTCGAAAAATCGGTCCCATTTGATTGCGCGTACGTTTGCTGGATGCGCTACAACAAGCGCGTTTTCACGCACGCTGAATTAAAGCATTCAATTTAGAATTTTTATTCATTTTTCATTACACATTCAAGCGGTCCGATCCTCCTCCCTTCCTCTCACCCCTCACGGGCCGCTGTGTGCGTGCGGTATCAAATGTCGCATAATTTCATCAAAAACCGCTATTTAATCGTGCCTCAAGCACGCCACTTTCCCACTGCAACCGAACCAGTGGCAAACCGAACCGAACCGAACCGCACCGGCTATAATTTTTCCCATGGTCCTTAACGCCACGACACCGGCGTCCCCTTGTTATCTCACTGCGAGAACCGTACCGGTGGCGAGCGAGCGTGCGCGCGCTCGCTCGATTCAAACAACAATTCATTCGGGATAATCGCGTATAAAAAAATAAACTATCAATTCCTACCCAGCAGCAGGCGGGAAAGCGCCCCGATCGGTGTCGGGGCCGCCGGGCAGCGCGCACCCATCTCGAAAACATCAAAACAAACAATCAAACTAACAGAGCAAACACCGATCGAAGCAACAGTCGAGCGGAGATTTGCGCGCGGAAGTCAAATAGCGTCCCGTTGCCCTGGGTAACGCCAAACGCGGAGTCTCGCTCCGCGCGCGCTTGGGTTGCGAAAACTGTCATGGCATCCTGTGTACCATCCCAGTGCAGTTCCGTGTTTTACGGTATTATTATTGCTACCGCTGCTGTTATTAACCGACGCCGGCGAAAATCGTCCATCGAACACGATCGCGTGTGACTGTGTATGTGAACGAGAGACAAAAAAAAAGTGTGACCGATATCCTCCCGGTCGTCCTCTTGAACGTGCGTGTGTGTGTCAATCGATATAAAATTTATTTTATGCTGATGATGGTGTAGATTATCTGCATCAATTCCTTAACGCCACGACACCGGCGTCCCCTTGTTATCTCACTGCGAGAACCGTACCGGTGGCGAGCGAGCGTGCGCGCGCTCGCTCGATTCAAACAACAATTCATTCGGGATAATCGCGTATAAAAAAATAAACTATCAATTCCTACCCAGCAGCAGGCGGGAAAGCGCCCCGATCGGTGTCGGGGCCGCCGGGCAGCGCGCACCCATCTCGAAAACATCAAAACAAACAATCAAACTAACAGAGCAAACACCGATCGAAGCAACAGTCGAGCGGAGATTTGCGCGCGGAAGTCAAATAGCGTCCCGTTGCCCTGGGTAACGCCAAACGCGGAGTCTCGCTCCGCGCGCGCTTGGGTTGCGAAAACTGTCATGGCATCCTGTGTACCATCCCAGTGCAGTTCCGTGTTTTACGGTATTATTATTGCTACCGCTGCTGTTATTAACCGACGCCGGCGAAAATCGTCCATCGAACACGATCGCGTGTGACTGTGTATGTGAACGAGAGACAAAAAAAGTGTGACCGATATCCTCCCGGTCCTCCTCTTGAACGTGCGTGTGTGTGTCAATCGATATAAAATTTATTTTATGCTGATGATGGTGTAGATTATCTGCATCAATTGACGACAATTTTCGGTTCCGGAATCGGTCGTAAAATTGCATCACACACACACACGGTGTCCCGCCGTTGTGTCTCCGCCGAAGCTAGTCCAGATGCCCCTAGGGGTGTGCGTTGATGTGCTTTCCCGTGTCCCGTGCGGATACTCCGTCGGTATTAGAGCAAGGACCGAGCGGTGCAGAATCTTCCTGCCTTGTAGCACGGGGAGCAAACACGAAGCGAACGGTTAGAGGCGATGTTTGATTTGATGTTTGGATTGCGTTTTTTTTACACTCTCCCTCAGAACGCGTTCTCACAGCCCGCAAGACGATGGGATGTCCACCACAAAACTCAAGTGGCCACTTCATGGTCGTCCCATGATCGCTATCCGCGCCACGTAAGATTTCAATTCACCACGTATCCTTCGGCGGAAGTGTTTGCAGCAGCAAAATTGCACGCTTCTTCGCCTTGCCTCGGTGTGTACCGGGCAGGGGGCTCACATGTCATGAGTGCTCTCGTCAATGTCAACTTTCACCAGACCCTACTACAGTGAAGGGAGAGAGAGGAGGAGCCTACTACACAGGCGAAAGATCTTTCGGTCGAGATAAATTCACGCCTACTGTGTTTTCTTGTGTGAGAGTTTGTTGATGTTACGCTTCAACGAGAGATCCTTGAATGACTACGACGACGGCGTAAGAGGCACGGGAGGTGGAATCCTTCTTTCGGTGGGGTGGGAAATGTTCCGGAAGTGTTTTTCGCCGTGCTTCTGGTGTGTGTGTGCGGCCTTCCACACACTCGAGCAGAATCGAGCGCGGTGGTGTGTTGTTGGACGGCGCTCTGATTGTACATCAATTCCGAAGCGCCCTTCCTCCCATTCCCCGTGCCCACCAAGAGCCCTCCTTCACGCCTCCGTTCCAGCATTCATGGAATTGTTTTAGGATTATGGTTGTAAAGTTAATAAGCAGCGAGTGACTTCTTTCCGGAGCGCGGCTTTTGCACCCCTTTTTGGTGCGTTGTTTTGCGTTCCGGGGGAGAAATTCAACGGGAAGGGCCGGGAGGAACGGTGGGGACCCACACGCCTGTCAACCGGATTGAAGAAGTGTTTCTAATTTCGTACCAGCCCGTACCAGCCAGCAGGCGGGTGGCGGCCGTCCCTTCGCAACCCTATCGCACACTCGCTAAGCTAATTGTCCTGCCGGAACACCCGACGACTGGGGGATGTGGCGGGACCGACGGAAACAAAAGGACACCGTGTGCTGGCGTCAGCTTTTCGTAATGAGCGTAAGCCTTCCGCTGCGAAGCGTGGCATCATCGGATGCTGACACGGCCTCAGGTGCGGTGAGGCGGGTTGGAAGGGCCGAGGAGACGCCATTTCACCAGCCACCCGACGCAACCCGAACCAGCCACCTCGTGGAAAGAGGGATTTTCCCAAATGAGAGCAGCGAACCGACGTTTGTGCGGAAAGTGCGGGGCGGGAGATTCAAAAATCCAAAGGGACCAACCAATTGGCCAAGAAACATCTGAGATCTGAAAAGGGAAAAAGGGATTTGGGAGCGTGTAGAATACCAACGGGATCGCGGTCGGTTCCCGCGTACCGGGGCACCCGCCGATCCGACCAAGCCCAACCCGGTACCCGGTACCATAAACCTTTAAATTATTCAAAGCAGTGATTAAAAACTGACTTCGGAGCCAGGGGAACCGCGCTGCGGCACCAACCGGCCAGCGACGAACTCCGGAACCACAGGGCGAGGGGGGGTGAGCGCAGGGGCAGAGCGCCACCGAGTTGGCTAAAGTCCCGTTAGGGAACAGTTTTATTCAATTTAAGTGTCCATTTTTAACGCATTATTGATGAATAAATTTCCGCGTTATTCATTTTTCATTACACATTCAAGCGGTCCGATCCTCCTCCCTTCCTCTCACCCCTCACGGGCCGCTGTGTGCGTGCGGTATCAAATGTCGCATAATTTCATCAAAAACCGCTATTTAATCGTGCCTCAAGCACGCCACTTTCCCACTGCAACCGAACCAGTGGCAAACCGAACCGAACCGAACCGCACCGGCTATAATTTTTCCCATGGTCCTTAACGCCACGACACCGGCGTCCCCTTGTTATCTCACTGCGAGAACCGTACCGGTGGCGAGCGAGCGTGCGCGCGCTCGCTCGATTCAAACAACAATTCATTCGGGATAATCGCGTATAAAAAAATAAACTATCAATTCCTACCCAGCAGCAGGCGGGAAAGCGCCCCGATCGGTGTCGGGGCCGCCGGGCAGCGCGCACCCATCTCGAAAACATCAAAACAAACAATCAAACTAACAGAGCAAACACCGATCGAAGCAACAGTCGAGCGGAGATTTGCGCGCGGAAGTCAAATAGCGTCCCGTTGCCCTGGGTAACGCCAAACGCGGAGTCTCGCTCCGCGCGCGCTTGGGTTGCGAAAACTGTCATGGCATCCTGTGTACCATCCCAGTGCAGTTCCGTGTTTTACGGTATTATTATTGCTACCGCTGCTGTTATTAACCGACGCCGGCGAAAATCGTCCATCGAACACGATCGCGTGTGACTGTGTATGTGAACGAGAGACAAAAAAAGTGTGACCGATATCCTCCCGGTCCTCCTCTTGAACGTGCGTGTGTGTGTCAATCGATATAAAATTTATTTTATGCTGATGATGGTGTAGATTATCTGCATCAATTGACGACAATTTTCGGTTCCGGAATCGGTCGTAAAATTGCATCACACACACACACGGTGTCCCGCCGTTGTGTCTCCGCCGAAGCTAGTCCAGATGCCCCTAGGGGTGTGCGTTGATGTGCTTTCCCGTGTCCCGTGCGGATACTCCGTCGGTATTAGAGCAAGGACCGAGCGGTGCAGAATCTTCCTGCCTTGTAGCACGGGGAGCAAACACGAAGCGAACGGTTAGAGGCGATGTTTGATTTGATGTTTGGATTGCGTTTTTTTTACACTCTCCCTCAGAACGCGTTCTCACAGCCCGCAAGACGATGGGATGTCCACCACAAAACTCAAGTGGCCACTTCATGGTCGTCCCATGATCGCTATCCGCGCCACGTAAGATTTCAATTCACCACGTATCCTTCGGCGGAAGTGTTTGCAGCAGCAAAATTGCACGCTTCTTCGCCTTGCCTCGGTGTGTACCGGGCAGGGGGCTCACATGTCATGAGTGCTCTCGTCAATGTCAACTTTCACCAGACCCTACTACAGTGAAGGGAGAGAGAGGAGGAGCCTACTACACAGGCGAAAGATCTTTCGGTCGAGATAAATTCACGCCTACTGTGTTTTCTTGTGTGAGAGTTTGTTGATGTTACGCTTCAACGAGAGATCCTTGAATGACTACGACGACGGCGTAAGAGGCACGGGAGGTGGAATCCTTCTTTCGGTGGGGTGGGAAATGTTCCGGAAGTGTTTTTCGCCGTGCTTCTGGTGTGTGTGTGCGGCCTTCCACACACTCGAGCAGAATCGAGCGCGGTGGTGTGTTGTTGGACGGCGCTCTGATTGTACATCAATTCCGAAGCGCCCTTCCTCCCATTCCCCGTGCCCACCAAGAGCCCTCCTTCACGCCTCCGTTCCAGCATTCATGGAATTGTTTTAGGATTATGGTTGTAAAGTTAATAAGCAGCGAGTGACTTCTTTCCGGAGCGCGGCTTTTGCACCCCTTTTTGGTGCGTTGTTTTGCGTTCCGGGGGAGAAATTCAACGGGAAGGGCCGGGAGGAACGGTGGGGACCCACACGCCTGTCAACCGGATTGAAGAAGTGTTTCTAATTTCGTACCAGCCCGTACCAGCCAGCAGGCGGGTGGCGGCCGTCCCTTCGCAACCCTATCGCACACTCGCTAAGCTAATTGTGCTGCCGGAACGCCCGGCGACAGGGGGATGTGGCGGGACCGACGGAAACAAAAGGACACCGTGTGCTGGCGTCAGCTTTTCGTAATGAGCGTAAGCCTTCCGCTGCGAAGCGTGGCATCATCGGATGCTGACACGGCCTCAGGTGCGGTGAGGCGGGTTGGAAGGGCCGAGGAGACGCCATTTCACCAGCCACCCGACGCAACCCGAACCAGTACCCCTAGAGACGGGCCGGTACAAAACGCGGACCGAAGCAAAGTAAGCATGTTTTCCAATTTGCCGGTTTACTCCCAGCAGACGCACCAGGCCAGACGGTGGCTACATGTTTCGCCACTTTTTTCCGCTCTCTCCACTCGAAACGTATTCAATTTGACGCACCAACTTGCATCGGGTGTGTGTGTGAGAGAGATTTTTTTTGCACTCGTTTGCCACCGAGTATCGTTTTCCCCTTGGCAAAAGGAAAATTTGAATAAAAAACTCATTTCCACTTCCTTGCGCCAAAGCAGCGCGCACCAAACCGGGAACGGGAACTGGGAACCGCATACGCACACACCAAATGGCAACATCATCGCAATCACCATCATCAACACCCATCGAAGCGGGAGAAAATCGCAGCGCCTGTACGCGGGCCTATAACAAACACGCCCGTTTATGCAAACGCACCATCCCGGGCGCGAAAAACAATCGGACAATGCGAGTCTGGTTCGTTTGGGCTGGGATGGGTTTGAAGACGGAACCATATCTGCATCCATCGGGGCCGATCGTGGCGTGCCGCCCGGCCGGGCCGTTATCCGCGTGTGCACTGGAGGAGGATAATTTTATGCCACCACGAAATGTTGCATTTTATGAACCATTTTCCATCGGGCCGGGTGTACGGGAGGTAGGCTGACGTATTTAGCGCTCCGCTCTGCTCGTACCTCCAACCAGGAGCTGGCCAAAGAAGCTGCTCTGGAGGCAAAGTGGCAAACAATTGGAGCATTCTCCGGGTCTTACCGAGCGAGATAAGCGATCATGTATACAGTGCCTCACAAAAGTCGTGGTACAGCATTAAGGTATGCATTTGAAACGAAACATTTTTTTTATGATGAGTGTAATATTGTGCAAATACCATTCGTCAACACAACAACTGTCATGCAACTCTGTTATGACATATACGAAAATGATTTATGTTGTTAGGGGATTTATGTTGTTAGTATCAACATTGAAAGAAGTGCTTGATATATCAGATACTCTATTATTTCATACCATCTGGATGCATTTATGGTTTACATTATATCTGTTATATCCATTAGTAATGCAAATGCTACATATCATAACTCTTGTATCTTTGTATTTCTAAGTTGTATTTCTTACCCCCTATCATATTTTATATTCGATTACCATTATGAAGCTGCATCCTTGATTATTGTTTTCCAGGCAGATACAAAGTTTTGGCACATGTTCAAGAAATGTTCTAGACGCTAGAACTCTCCTTGGCCAATTTTGTTTGATGCACGGTGGTTTCACCGCAAATTTCAAAGCGATTCTTCATTCATATTGATCTAAAAGAGTTGATTTATGATGACACAGGATTTTCCATCCATTCTTGAACAGTTCCCAGTTAGATGAAATCGTGCCACTCAATGTTGAAATCTTTCCAGCCATTCTTGAAGTGGTTATAATGTGTAGTTTAAAGATTGACCCCGAACAAGTCGATACAATTGCGTCTATGGAAGTATTCAACCTGACATGTTAAACACAGTGGGGAAGCCCTGCGTGGGAAATATCATTTCATGAATGGGTGGAAGGATTTCATCATTAAGGACGTTTTCATCTAACTGTGGGAACTGTTCAAGAATAGATGAAAAATCCTGTAAAACTCCAGCTACTAGCCCTCCAAAGGATTGATAGAGATGAATCTAACAATACGATGATTATTGATTGAAACAATATATCGATATCATGAACAAACGAATCTGGAACCCTTGCTAATATTATTTCATTAATGGGATTCTACTGAGTAGAATTCTGCATATTCAAGTCAGTTTGAACTGTATCGATATCTGTATATTTTTATCCCATAAATAAATAATATATGTACTTCTCAATGATACAAATTATTCGAATTGGACTAATAGGATTTACTTCTTTATGTGGTCATCTAATGAAAAAAAACTTACTACAGTGTGAATAACTTCGACCAACTGATTATGAATCTTGTAATCTCGGAAATGATCCTTGTACCATATCGCTCGTGAGGCACTGTCTACGTTCGATGGAACCCCGACCTTCGTCATCACATTTTCCGGCAGATAGAATTTAAATGTTCTTCAAATAAACACACTCCACCGGCGGAAAAGCAGGCGGTGGTGTTGGAAGCCTGACTTGCTTCTCTTGACTTTGCGCGGCTCTTCAGACGAGCGGCAACCGCCGGCACTTTCACAATGGATGGATGCGTTCGGGATGAAATGTCGCCGTGAAATTAATCTCGTTAAAACAAAGTTTCCGCTCGCCATGCGGTCGTGCTCTGCTTTATGATCGAGACGCCGTACGCCGCCCGAGTCTCGCCGTCGCCGTCGCCGTTCGCAAATAGCGACTATCGTTTCCGCAATTTTCCACTTCCGCACGCAGGAAGCTGAAATTGTCACATGCTGCGCGATTGGGAGAGCGATTGGCCGATCCGATACGCGGAATGGCCCGCTTCGCCACCGGAAGAAGGCTCGAAGAAGCGACGTGCAAGGAATAATTGTACCGGTGGAGCAAAAAAAAAAACAAAAGCACATTCTCTCTCTCTCTCTCTCGTTCCACCCGTGGTTCCCCGGAGCCCGTACAGGATAATTTTCATTACACAAAACGGCTTCTGTTTCGTTCGGCGAGGTTTAATTCCACCTTTGCTGTATGTGTGTGTGTGTTCGCACAAGTGTCTTAAGGCTTTTTCGATGTGAACGTCTTATCCGGGCCGGATGATGCTGCTGCTGCTGGCTTGTAGCTGCCCGGTGGGTTTTTGCTGTTATGGATAAGATTAAAGAGAATTTTTTCCCCTCTAAATCGTCTCTCCACGGCTGCTCGGCGCGATGGAATAATCCCGATGGAGGGCAAAATTTAAAATTAAGGCGTACGGCACTGACAAATAACAGCAGGTAATCGATATGCAATTAAACGGTTCACTGAAACGAACGCAGCCGAAGAACCGATCATCGACAGCACCGTCCAAAAGGGCGGTGGCCAGGAGAGGTGGATAATACTCAAAAATATCATCGATTTGGCCAACAACCGCCACCACCACCGGAGGCAGGAGAGTTGAAATCAAAACAGCGTCCCAAGCAACGAAAAAAAAACCAGCCTCGCACAAGGTTCGATTAAGAAGAACGGCTCGAAGGAGCGGGCGGCCGGGTACGGAGATGAAATGTATGGCATTGGCACCATTTGCTTACGCCGCCGTTTACCCCACCGGCCGGGAACCGGGGGAAAATGGCGGCCAGGAGCGTTGCCACCGCCGGTGCCAGTACGTCGAGGTGCCGTAATAATTTAAACTTTGCCAACTTTTAATATATTTAACGAGCGTGAGTGGAGAGAAAATGAAGTAAAGTAGACGCGCCGGCTGTATTCGTCCCGGCCACTATTCCCGGCTGACTCCAAAACTGCTCCGTACGTGTGTGTGTGTGTGTGCGTGTGTGCTTGTACTTCACCTTCGATTTGTTTGTAGAAAGGAGCAGAAATCGATAATAAATTAAACACAAGTTCCCGAGCGTGTGCTGGCGGACCGTTGTTGCTGTACTATTTTAAAATTCCTGTAACGTCTTGCGAAGCCGATCTTAATGGTGGCGCGTACCGGGACGGCACGGCAGTTGGAGGGATCCTTTTCTACTTTATTTTACTTCGACCACCTTCATCTCGATCCTGCAGTGGCTGAGCGGGCGTGGTGGGGAGGCTTGTTTAGCGTCAAATTGAAAACAGTGTCGAAAGTAATCCTACGCGGCGGTTAGTAATAATTGAACTTGAAGTTTCTGCCTGCTCGCGCAGAATTTCGGAGGCGTTTCTGTGCTGTGTTGTGTACGTGTACTTTTTTTTCTTCATTTTTGTTTTCGGTACTCGTTCTGTCGAGACGGGCGCAATAAATAATGAAAGTAATACGCCTGTAAAGAGCGTGAAAATTGAAAACAAAAAACTTTTCCCGCGCGGGTGGATTACTCGAAAGGGAAAGTTTGTGCGCGAGGCAGATAAATATATTGATAGGACACACTTGTTCCGCTCGAGAGGGCCGGGGGATGTTTATTTTGAAATTGTTGTGTAATTTCTGTGTTTTCACTGTGGGTGGGGAAATGGAGAACGAATAATCTAGTTTATTGCACTCCTCGGTTGGTTATTCGCGAAAAAGTGCTTACCATTCGAACGGTACATAATTAAATTTTAATTAAAGCAGCGACATTCGAGACATGCCGTATTGGGGTCAACGGATAGATGGTGTTAAAGAAAGTGTCCAAGGGTTTTGATAGAACATCCTTTCGCTCTTAAAATTGCATTAGTTGATTGTGCAGATCACAAATATCAAGTCTTTTGATATGTTCTTTCGATGAGTGCCAGCGAAACTAACAATGACGGGGCTCAAAACATCATGCGGATAATTTTAAATTATGTTTTCTGTTCTTTCTTTTGCATAATGGTTTATTCACACTCAATTTCGGAATATTGTATTAAACATTAAACATTTTAAATATTAAACATTTTTCTTTATTGTAAGACGGGTTACCGACAACCTATATGCCAGTAGAATCATATGCTGGCGGACACCAGAAAAACATAACCAATCCGAAAAGAAAACAAAACAAAAAGCATCAAGATGAAAGAGTTGAATGGATTGATTGCCCTGAGCAATGATATTAGTTTTGTTAACTTCTTTGCTAAAATCGTAAATATTCTAATGATTTCTTATAATGTTATTCATATAAATTGTCGAAGGAACGAAATGAGCACGAACACTATTCTAGAAATGTGTTAGAAAATAATAGAATGTTATAAGACGTTTTGAAAATTCTAGTCAAGGTATTCCTCACACTCTTCTAGAAGCGAGAAATCAAGAAAAAAAGAAAATATGTTGAAATTTTAAAAAAGCTCAAACGTATTCCTTATAAAATAAGGAAAGGTCAAACGACTGGAAGGAAATACCTAGAGAACAAAAATGTCGGTCAGTGCATTTGGGCATAAATCTTTACGGCCGTCATACCATTACAAATTAAATAGAAAATGTGATTGTACTTTAACATCTATAAAAAGGTTATATAAAACATCACACAATCTTTTGATATGCATAGATAGAAAACTTTCTTAATACAAAGATATGTAAAGTTCGTTTATAGCTAACCATTAAAATTATACGAAAAAGAAAAAAAATGAAACTACACAAACACAGGTGGCTACAAGCCAATATTTTGCAATGAAAATGAGAAAAGATAACACAATCGTTACACGAAAACAACGCGAATATTTTGGAACATGTTTTTTTCTAAATTAGTGATTGGCCAATTGAAATGACCTTATCATTTTAACTTAACAAACTATCTTACATGACTTAAATACAAAAAAGAACGCAACAAACACCTAACATGTCATGACCAAACAAACATGACAAATCATGAACATTGAAAAAATATACATATTTTTATCGAATCCGTCATTACGCTATGCTCGCTTTTTTTGGACATCTTATTTACTTTTCAATTTATTTGCTAGAGATAAAACAGCTTGTACCAATTTGTTTCAAAGCTTACCAATCTATTCAAGCCAAGCGTAATTTTGAGTCAACTATTAAAGAAAACATAAAAGCATACGGTAATGCCCGCGAAAGATACAAAACATCAACCTTCAACACAACACACTCCTTACAAGTTGTTTATCGCACAACTAATCAAAACGCTAAAGTGTATCCATCACGGGGGTTAAAATATTGCACCAGCCGCACGATCCATTTGTGCCCGAACGCAGTACCAAAGTATTCACTTTACAGCATTAAAAATTAAATGCAGATTTATTACCCTCGCACAAACACCACAACCCGTTAAACTAATTAAGAACGCATTTTCAGTGTTCGGAACGCGCCGCTCCGGCTAATCGCAGCTGGCTGTCGGGCTGGCTGTAGGGCCGCTGTTTTCATTTACAAACCATTTTCCGCCATCATACGGTGCGATTAAAATATCAAAATTCATAACCGAATAAGCCTTCCGAATGGCACCAAACGAAAACCCCCTTCGGGCCAATCCATCCGGACCCGTCCTTCGAGGCGCGCGCTCGCGCAGGACTCCCTGCCCTGGCAGGAGCAGACAGCGTCTCATCTAATCATATGCTGACAATTAATGGCCACCGTTCACGCACAAAATCCAAGCACCCTCGGCAGCCCCACAACACGCTGCAGGAATGTAAGTTCGCTCCCGGGGGTAAAACAGCGCATACAAATCCATTAAATGTTTATCTTCGCTCTAGGAGACAGAGAGTGAACGCGAGAGAAAGAGAGAGAGCGAGAGCGAGTCGTCCTTGGTGCCGAAAATTGAAACGAACTCCGGACGGGTTGTGCCGGAGTTTGCTTAATCCTTTGAAAAAGCAATTGGCGTTTAATGAGTCATAAAATCATATCACCCAACCCAACCCCTCCCCGAGGGGGACCACGGACAGCGACAGGCGGTGGAGGTGTCTTGGTGGTGTGATGAGACTTTTATTGCATGTAAAAATTACACCAAAAATTCAAATTTCCTTCCAGCCACCTTCCAGCGGCGAACGGCGAAGACACTGGACACCGGGAGGGGGCAAGATAAATAAATGGTTTTATTTAAAATTCATTAAACATTCATCAAACTTTGCGCCCCGGCGCGGATGCGAGCCGGGCGCATCCGTCCGACCGTCGGGGTGTGTTTGTGTTTGTGTGCCCCGTAAATCCACCCCGATCCCGATAACCTTTTGAGTTCGCCGCGCCGTTCTTGTTCCGCAGCTTGTCCCCGTGGCCGTTAGCAGCGTCGATAGCGGCTATCAGTTGTCTGTTGCCATCGTTTCCACCTCCCGGTGAGGGGAGCACGCGAGAGAGAGAGAGAGAGAGCGAGAGCGATATGATTGGGATTAAGGCACCGAGCCGGCACAAAGGAGCGCCGGAGCTGTTAACAAACGATTGAAAATAATAATCATTATGTCCAAAATAGATCATAAAAATATTTTAACGCCATCCGGGGCCGCGGCGCGCGACAAGCTCGTGTTTGTTGCTGTTGTTGTCGCCGCAAACGCGGCTAAAGCCACACGGCCGTGCAGGATCCTTCACGGTGGCCAACGGGATGGCGATGAGATATTGCATTCTGTCCCTTTTTGTGGGGGGTGTTTGTGTGTTTTTTTTGGCAGACAATCCACCTCTAACAACGGAACGGGAGCTGTCAGCCTCGGCTACCGAAATCCGCTCGCGACCCATCAAAATGAATGGTTTTATAACAAGGGGTGTTATAGTTTAATTATTGCCCCCGTAATCGTTATCCTCTCCCAGCGCGTCGATCGCGATCGCGATCCCGGCCAGGGCCAGGCGCCGAGCGCCAGGCGCCAGGATCCGGATCGGCGAGGCCATTCGGCGTTTTTATTTACTTTTGCGGCATCCCCGACAAAAGGTAGTAATTATTCCTAATCGAAACTTAATTCGAAGAGAAACGCCACTTTGGCACCTCCTAGTTCGTGTCCGCGCGCGTGCGAGTGTGTGAGGCTCACATTTCGGGATCGTGCATTCGGAATGGGCGACCGCTTGTTGGCGCAGTCCTACCGGGAGCTATTATTTACAGCTCAGCGACTTTGACAGTCTCATCAGCGTCATAATTATCAGTGTTGCGTCAAATTGATATGGCCGAACTGGACCCACGGGCGCGTCGGTTTGGGGAGCGTGTAGAGCAGCGCACTCGCGGTGCCATTCGAGGTGAAGATTATGGAATAAAAATAACGACCTCCAGGGAATGGATCGCGCCGAACCAGAAGCCAGATAGATCAGCCCATTAACCAAACACCCGGGCGGCGCGAGGCGAAGGGGCACGGCACATGAGTTATTAGCGCCGCGCAGGCATTACTTCACGTACCTTCACGTGTAGCTCGGGGAAATGTGTTTTCTTCAGGAAGTACGTGTACGGCTTTCCACGATCTTCTCTCGCCGTCTGCTTCCGGTAGCACCCAAACGGTAGCCGATCCGTTCTGCTGTGCGGTGGTGAAAGCCGATTGCATTTCTGCAGCTCGTGCATCATCGCAGCGCACGCGTTCTAAATTAATCGAACCGAGCTCCTTATGGGTGGCAGTGTTTTTGTGTTCCCCACACTTTACGTGCTCACCACCGCATGTGTTTTTAAGAGTGTTTATTTCACTTCTAATCGCGCGAACCGTGTCGACTCGCCTTGTGTACTGCATTTTATTGGTTTTCACTCTATTTACGGTTGCAAGCGCTTCAAATTGAGTGATTTTACGACAATTAAATGCGCTCCGGCCACACACTGAACCCATCGGCAGCGGAGACACAACATCCGAACCCGGCCGAGCGGATTGCAATAGTGGGGCTTTGCTGGGACACGGGCTCGGGAAGCTCCGGCAGCGAAAATGGAGTGAAGAGTGATTAGACGCACCGATCGGGCGCGCACCGAAAGGCGGACGCGCGAATGCGGCCACGAGATTGAGAGATAGTGTGCGGACGGGGTCGTAAAATATGACCGACGATTGGTTAAATTACCCCCGCAAAGCGAAAAAAAAACACACGGTGGCCTCATAAACTGTCAGTAATTATGATTCACAGCAGTGGCGGCAGCATTTGGCTTTTTAAACTGACCTTCCCTTCCTGAAGAAAGAGTTCAGCGTGTGTTGGGTTGGGGGCGGTGCGAGAGGATCGTTGTCTCCAGTGTGTTATTTTGCCAACAGCTCGTGCATCCAGAACTTGCCCCTGTCGACGGATGGTCGTAAAGTGTC
>KZ067134.1:0-12562 GCA_002091845.1 Anopheles cracens | reverse complement strand
TGTCACCGATGATCGTTGACCCCAGCAGGAGGCGCAGAAAGCAGGAAGCGACGAAGGCTGCTTCGTGTTTCGCTAGGATTTTGCTTTGGCCGTTTTACCCGCGACATCAGTCAGCATTCTTTACGACGCTCGTGACAGAAATCGTTCGGATCGGTGGAGTTTTGAAATTTCGTCACCGAGTAGAACTGGGGGGGGCTCGACCTGATCGAGCCGGGTGGGAAGCAGAATGGTAGCGAGAGAAACAAGTTATGAACGCACGTTATACGCCTGCCCGAAACGTGCCGAAACCAGAAAGTGAACCCAAAACTATGATAATACGCAGGGTCGTCAAACTCGGCGGCGTCGTACGGCGGCCAGATAGTAGCACAGGGTAAGATTGGCGAGCCGCGTATTGGTTGCAAATGATTTGGAAAAGTATTCGTTAGGGCGAATGGTGTAAAAATGTTCCAGATTGTTATTTCAGTTATATATTTTATAAAACCTTCAATTGTGGTGATTTCTTGTGGTAAAGAAACGGATGTTAATTGGTGCTCTTTAAATTTGCTATCCTTTTGATCTTTTTATATGTAATTGAGGTTAGATTGATGTGTATTTTAATATTACAATATGGTATTCGTATGTCAATGAAATATTCGATATTAATTTATTACTCAAAATAATGAGTTTAAGTCTTAAATGATGGCAAACTCTCCTTACATTAAGATTATGTTCGCAAAAGTAGTACTACGAAATGAGGAGTTCTACGGGTAAATTAAATTAATTGATCAATTTACTAGTAATCGCAGTGTACACAGACTATCACATAGCGTTATACTATTCTATCCCATTTGAAGACATGGATATGGATGGATGTTCATACTTATTAGAACTCGAGTTAGCCAATTCTGTTCAGCTCCTACCCGAGTTGGTATTAACTGAAGAAATAAACAATGTTAAGGTGAAAACATAACATTGAAAACATATCTTACGCCAAGTCATTCAGCTAAGTCCGTCATCAGAAGCCCAAAGCTCTGTGATTATCCTATGTCTTAAAGCTTAAAAGCTCTCCTAGCATAATCTGGGCAGAAAGGATCTACATTAAGGTGCTTTACACCTCATAAATTTCATAGTAACAAGGATATTTAATAAAACAATATCAAAATAAATGGGTTAACGTGAAATAAAACGAAGAGGAGTGACATCGCTGACAAATGTAGTTTCTATGCGCATTATATGATTGAAACATGTTTGACTTTCGCCGTTCAGACCGATCATTGTCTCGAGTCGTGTTATTTGACAACCCTGTGATAATACATTGGATGTTTTGTGTGAACTTTACTAAACTAAAATGAAACTAAGAAAAGAGTCCCGAAGCACGCACACACACACACACAGAGTGCCGTAATTTCGGCCGCAAACGGTTCAGTTATCCGCCAGCCCGGGGTCCTTGGCAAGGAGAAATTTCGGCCAATTCCGCGTCACTGTTCGTCTGCTTTTATTGTATTTTATTGTTTGAGCCCCGTGAGGCAGCGCCTTTTTGGGAAATTTGTTCACTGGCTGCACGCCACTACGCATGCACACCGGTTGGTGGACAAATTAGAGTATCCGCTCGGTCCCGTGGCCAGGCGGGTCGGGGCCTTTATCGCCGATGACAACCAGAGCAGGAGCCGGGGAAATGCTTGACCGAAATGCTGTCGGGGCTGCGCATCAAAATTCAAACAACTCTCACATCGCTCACTGCATAACGAATTGTTGTTTCGTGTCGTATTCTCTACTCCGTTCGGGCCGAGCGTGTTGGCCGCACTTAAAATCGGTCCCGGCAACGCTAGGAAAGAAATTGAATAAATTTGACGCGCCCGGGACTTAAAGGTGCCGGGATAGTAAAACTTTAATGTGCCCGTAATATGTCCGTTGGAAAATGTGATAATTTGGGGATGTGCGCAGCATGTTATCAAATGGCCCTGAGCTGTGATGTTGGGTGGGCGCAGGCAAAGGAACGATAATTGTAGCAGATAATTACGACCATAACGCATCGGCATCGGTTTTACCGGCCGGTGGTCGGTGCGAGAGATAAGAATTTGTTAAGTGAAATAGCAACTAGTGTTTTTTGAACATTTTTTTTAATGGGCGCTTTTACGATAGCGTACTGCGCATTTCATTAAACGGGTCCGCTAAAACTGTGAATAGGCTGTGTAAAAAACGACGAAAATTCCACCACAACCGGCCCCGCGGGTTGGGGATTCGGCTCGAGAAGAGTTTCGAGAGCTGTAAAATCGCCGTGGAAATGTGTGTGCAAGTTGTGATTCGGTAAAGTCGATGCTGATTATTCCACTGCCAGTGTTAAATTAATTTATATCGTTTTAAAGTGAATTAAACGTTATAATGTGAATGATTGATGGGATATGTTAGACCAGTAGTCGGCAGAAAGCCTCCGGTTTTTTTTTTCACAGTACGCTTCTTCATTAATTTCTTGTCAACCTCACGGTGTGAGTTCAACGACTGACGCTTGTATAAGACATACTTATCCTGTAAAGTCAATAAATTAGATACATTTTTTGTTGGGGTTTACAAGTCCACTTGACGCTGGTGCATAGTATGTTATATATGTCTAATAAAATCGTACCGTTCCAGTAGCATATCAGTCAACTACACGCAAGTATGTTCCAGATGTAAAATTCTATTTAAAAAAACTCCAAAAAAATCAAATTCGAAAAAATCAAAATAAATAAAACTTATGTAACACATTTAAAAGTCTGCGCCATCCTTCTTAGAGCAGCTGGAGTTTGAAAAGACTAGCTTAATTGGTCAAAAGAGCCAATGCTTGCCATCCTCTCCATGAATTTATTAACATATTCCTGAGGACAAACACGTTGTAGCATTAATGTGTAAATTTATCGGTTTATGAATCCACTGTTATTCCTTTCCTTTGAGGCTTTGCGTTGTTTATCTTACAGTTAAGGTAGGTTTACGGTGGTGCAGCAAACTAAAAATTAAACACTACTCGTTGTAAATCAGCAATGTGGCCATATATTTTCACTTTTTATTAGATAATTTTGTGGTTCTTAATATTTAAAATAACTCTCGCCAAACGTGCCAAGCATGTTTTTGTGTATGATGTTCATGTAGTATTTTTAGAGTTAACATAATGTCTAATATAACAACTGCTACAGGCTTTATATGTTATATTTTTATATTTTATATAAATAAATGTGTAACGTTAAATGCTTTTGAGGATGATTTAGAAAACCATTCGTTAATTAAGATTCCATCATAAGTAAATTTGACAATTTTTTTTTATTTCAATTTAGTAATTTAAAAAATAAGATTTTTATCACAACAACAAAACCCTAGCTGTACTTTACCACTAAACACAATGGAACTAATATGAAACATCGTGTTGTACCAACGAATCCATGAGCAGTTAATAACCTTCAATAAACGAAAATACAAAAAAAAATCAGATTTTTTTAAATATTTTTGGACGTTATTCGTTCATTCATTAACTATTTATGCTGATAGGGGGCTACTTTTACTTTTTTTCATTAACTACTTTTTCATAGGGGGCAGCACTGAGTGTTCTTAAAAAAATAAACTGCTAATGGGATTTTCCATTATACTTAGCAGTACCGATAGTGGTCTTTCCATTCGTCTATATTATAAGTTAATCTACCAATTCTAATAATATCTCAGAACTTCAAAACTAATGAACATGTCTCATAGCACATCATCTTGTTGGAATTCGTAACATTAAACTTTTGTCCTATTTGGTATTATTTCCAGTTATTTTTAAGTGTTCGAAGGATCGGGTCTCTAGGTGGGAAAAGTTATGCATCTTCGTAGATCGGTGAAACCAAACAAAATCTAAGTAGAGTTTAACAGACAAACATGGCTAAATTTTGAACAAAAAATATTTGGATTATTTGGGCCTTGAACCATTTAGATAATATTATTTAAACTTTGTTGTATGATACTGAAATGTAAAACACATTAAATCGATTATATTAAATCCGTATATAATTGTGTCTACAATGTTAATAATAAAACAATAAAGTTTTTTCCAAATTAAAATAAAAAATAAACACTTTTCCTCAAGGGGATTAAAGAGGAACAACGTTTGAATTAAAAAAAAGCGACAAAATGCTTAGATTTTTCATGAGCTTATCCTGCCACCCAGTGGTCGGTCATTCATTCAGTAACAAGTTCATGTATACTTGTTGACAACATACTGTCAAAATTTGGCGCCTCTATCACTTAATTTATATCAGCTATAGTCAAAACAGTGAAAGAACTCCATTCTATTATTTGTTCGAACCGCCTGCTCAATCCGAGCCTAACAAAGTTCGTGCCATTGTGACACACTTTGTATTGGCCGGATACTATTGGGGATTTTTTTATAAGATTCAGGCACTTCTGGAGGAGGTAAGAACTTCTGGAGTTTCCGAGGAAGGTGTTCCTGCGACTCAAAATCAGCGAAAAGGAGATGTCACATCCCGTCTTCTTTTCATCGTGGCCGGCATTGACCGGAGAGATTTATAGTACGAAGTGCCTCCCAGAAGTTAATTACTTCATTAAAAAAAATCACGATTGGTGTTGCGGCAACGTCTAGCTTGGCCCACTCCTCGAAGCGAGCGCTGGAAGAAATGGAGCAGTTTGGCATTCCGGTGGCGCTAAAGCATGCTAACCGTCCTAACGTGCCCCAGCTCTGTCCGATCGAGATTTTT
Source organism: Anopheles cracens (assembly GCA_002091845.1). NCBI lineage: Eukaryota > Metazoa > Arthropoda > Insecta > Diptera > Culicidae > Anopheles > Anopheles cracens. The sequence continues at coordinate 7,862 of KZ067134.1, read as the reverse complement.
TGGACACATTTGACGAGGAGAATATATTCAAATAATTTCGTGCCCAAAACCGGGGATGAATTGATGAAAATGGCGACCTAGGAACTGAAGATAATGCCAACGTTTTTTTTCAACACCTATGGCCAAAGTCTCGGCCAAGTGCCGTCAGGTGGCCCGGAACGAAGTAGACCTATTTTTGTACGAATTGTAGAAACAAATGTAATTTGGTTTGAGAAAGTATCGTTGACCGTAAATTTTAACTATCCGTTTGAAAAAAGTCGCTTTTTTAATGCATACGTTATTTTTACAATAATATGTAACAATTGACTAGTATACTTGCAATAGGCTTGTTGGGGTTGGGGTTTGAATATGGTAATGCGTATGTAAGAAGATTATGTTCTATTTATTTTATTTATTTAACCAACTGCTAATATAGTTGTTCTAAATAAAACAAAACCAAACTATCGTGATCTAAACATTCATGACTAATTCATTTACAGAATTCTGCACCGTAATTTATTCTAATTCCAATGCGTCAAGCTTTTTAATTGAATACCATACAATTAATTCAAAAACACACATAATTGAGACCGCAAAAGTCGAAAGATGAACTCATTGTTTCGGAAACAAGACTAACGTTTCATCCCGAACTTCCAATGGGTATAACACAATTTTCTTTGCCTATCGTCATGCCGTACTTTGTAAAGACGCTCATAGACTCAAACGGTTAAAGAACACAAATTTAAATATCGTTTTCCAGCACATGTAATCGCATTTTGATGCGAACGATAAAACGTGGCAAATTGGTAAACGTTTGACCTCATTAGCATATCGTTAAAATTCCCCATGGCACCCGCTTTTCCAGATTATACTATTACCGGTCCGACTCATAGTTTTAAGCCAAAACTCGTTGCTCAAACCTCGCGCGTGCAAGAAAACGTTTGTTTTCGGTTCACAAACTCCACACGATATTGCTGTTACTCACGATGTCCCCTGGAAGCGCACCGCGCAAAAAAAAACAACACAGGAACGAACCAAAGCCATATCGCATTATGCAGGCCTCGAAATTATTGTCACTGTCCGGAGCGCACTTGCTACCGTGCCGTGCCGTGGACCAAACAACCGAAAGCAAACGGCAGCAAATAAACGGGCATGGAATAAAATAACAACATAAAACACTCCCAACACTCCGCCCCGGGAGTTCACTCGCTCCCGAACCAGAGGGTCCCCGTGATTGAGTGCTTAAGTCCGAGGACATCAGCTGAGCCGTCGAATTGAAGCATGATTTGACAAATGAAAGCCACGACCCGACCGACGGCCTACTGTTGCGTTCCGTGCGAAGGGCTATTGTGTTGCGTTCCTCCCTCAACATTCGGTACGTCATAAAACCATCTACCACAACCTGCCGGCACGGCGGGGTCCGTCTGAAACAACGACAAATCACAAATCCAACATTATCATTCCTCACCCCCACCTCGTGCCCTCGTGTCTTGGCTCGGACAAGTTCGTCGTCTTGACAAGAAGGCTTTCTTTTGCCTCCCGCAAACGCAAAGCCATGGGCTGATCTGCTTGCTCCCAGGAATCCCTTCTGGATTCAGCGATTCAGTTCCCCGACGGTGGCTTATCAATTTGTTTTATTCATGATGGTGGTAGCCGCTGGTTTTTGGGGACTGTTTGGCCCAGCGCGGGGAGCGTGTGTGTGTGTGCGTGGTGGAAAATGCTAATTTTGGAGGTCGAATTTTCTTCTCCCCTGGCTACACACCGCACAACCCGTGGACAGGGAGCTGGAGAGAAGGGGGGGGGGGGGCACAAAGTACGGAACGGGCATAAAATGCAACCAAAGCATGCCGAGCAGGCTTTCGATTGCGGGCGACTGCGAGGGACAATCGGCACGAGACGGGAAGGGGCCGGGATCTTGTCGTTATTATCGGCCACAGCCGCCGTTGCCGCCCGTGGTATTATGATAATTTTTCGCGGTTCACTTCAATCGACCCGGCGCGTTTTCTGGAAGGTTGTTGCGTTTCGGAGTGAGTGCTTAAGGAGTTTTTAAAAGACACCACCTTGTTTTTGCGCCGGGCCGGCGGATCCGTCGGTGGAACAAAATGCCATTGTCTCCTTATGTCAATTTGTATTCGATTTCATTCGGTCGCACAAAGCGGAAATGCAGGGAAGGCGCAAGGCGGGTCGGGCCGCATTGAAACAATCTTCAGCGCGCGTGTTGTAATCAACGAGACGCTGCAAGACCCGATGCCAAAAGTCAAGACGCCCGATAATTGATTAGCTCTCGATTGCGCCATGCAACGGCAACGGGTCATACGGGGGCAGTAGACTGGGTCCCGAAGGTCACGCATTTCAACTCAGGCTGATTGGTTCATCCTACGGCGGATGTTTAATTTAATTACTTATCGCCAGTGCTTAGCGTGGAATTTCGACATGCCACATTCCAAGCGTTCGACAGCAGAGGCTTACTAATGTACTCCATTCAAACGAATCTAGTCATTCAACGTTTATCGCAGCTCGTTTGTCATATGGCGTAAATACACGCAGCGCAAATAAACAATGTCCGCATTTGATTACGGTGTTTGCAGCGTTCGAATGCGTTCGGCTCGGTGCTGTTGAACGAGTAAAGAAATTTAAATAAAACCCTCTGTTTAAAGTTTTCCAAGCACTGCCCATTTGCATTGTTGCGATTGCTACGATCCGGAAAAAAATATTAGCAACATGCCCCCCCGGCCGAACAAGATCAAGATGACAGTTATTTGACAGCTCATTTGCCGCTGGCCAGCTTGGGAAGTCCTTTTAGTACGGTTTTAGAGATTCGCCGCGGCGAGTGCGCCTGAAAAAGGGGCATTGTGTGTCGCTATCAACCTGCCCGGAAAAGGAAGAAAACTCCGCCAAGCAACACAAAACACATTCTCCATCATTAAAACGCCCGCAATTGTATCCGCTCTGAAAACACTCAGTGACAGTTCTGCGCCACAACTCTGCGAACAGACCGTCGCCGCCGGTGAACGGAAAATAGTGTTATCTCGGGAAATGGTGCTCGCCGGCGCTACCGCCTTTGTGTAGTGGTTTATTTTTAGTGTTTTATGCTACGCTTTGCATACCGACCCGATGGATGAGCTTAATCCAGTAAAACTGATACAACTCCGGTAACCAATAGCAACGTCGGACGCTGGACAATAGCTGGCCACTGCGAGAGAGAGAATCGCATATACTACCATTTCCCTCGGTGACGATGATGAAAGAGCGACCAAGAAAGAGCGAGTGGCCCGTACCACTAAGCACGACGGGCGCACACAGTATCGCTTTCTTTTCTGGCACTCGTGGTGCTTTTTTCTTTCCAAAGTGTAGTTTTTGAAAAACTGGAGCTTTGCATGATGCGAACAGTTTCTAGTAGTTTCTGCTTGAACGATTTGTAGCAAGTTATTTAACATTTTACAGTTTTTTTTTTCCTGTAGCTTAAATAATAGATTCTCTTCCTAAAGGACAATTCATCGCATATTATTTGGTAGTTGTGATATTTTTCCTTCAGATTTACAATGTAGCACAGCGCAAGTACTGCATCTCCTTTGAATAGCTTTCGATATCACATTGTCCTGTGAATTTCAACTGTGTATTTTCCGTAATTCCGTGTTCCATTTTTGTGGCTCGTAAGGTAATTAAATGTAATTTAAGTTAATTAGTTTTAATTTAATGTAAATATATGTAATTTGATTTAATATGTACTATACCTAGATATATTTTTTTAAATTGTCATAAGCATTACACAAAAAGCACTTTTCACATGAAAATTGAGGCTCGCCATTATCAATTCATATGTTTTCAATTGTGAAAATTTTAATTTTAAATTGTACTGGCTAACTCAATTTATGCCAGTACATAAAACTTATGTAATTCTTATTAAAAAAACACAATTTTTAATATCACTTATCTCTGCTATAAATATAATGATCACTACACCGATAATGGTTTATGATCTGTTTTATCTGTTGGCGTTTCTTCCATATTTTGGTTCAGTAGTTTTGAAGGAACGAAATCAATGAATTTATAATTTAAGAACAATTTCTAATCATATTATAAGAGGTGCACTAAGGCAGCGCTCTGGCACCTTTCGAACAAGACATCAGACAAGAACAAACCCATACAACCATATGGGGGTGCTCGGTCAGACAGTCTCGAACAAACCACACAAACACGGTCTCGAACAAACCTATTTGGTTTTGTCTGGCGTGTTCGATTCCCATCCATGCTGTGTAAACCTTGACAATAAATCCTTCACAAAACTTCAAAAAACCATTGTTTACAATTGCGCGGCGGTTCTTTTTAATTAATATGTAGTTTATATTACGTTAAAATGTGGAAATTTAACAAAAATATCGAATGAAAGCAGTGTTTGTTATGATGCTACGGATGACATTTGGGCCAGACAACAGACAATTGCCAGAGCACCCTATCGAACTTGGCCTGTTTGTTAGTTTTGTTCGAGAGGTGCCAGAGCGCTGCCTAAGTATATGAATTTACACGGAATACTGTCCATTTACATTATAAAAGATAAGGGCCTGGTCAGGAGATATACGAAGAGATTGTTATTTCTAAAACGCGTTTTCAATTTACAAGATGATCCTAAATGATCGTTTGTTGAATTTAAGCAATTTCTTGAAAATTGTCTTCCATCTTTTCGATGAAATTGTGGAAATATTTGATAGTACCACGTTCTCGTTTTTGATTAAAACGTTGGTTATTGTTTGCAACTCCGAAGCAGATGAAAAGCACTACATGTTTTAGCTACAATAAAACTGTAATTTCATAGTATGTCTTAAATGCTATTCCTATACCTCTACATTATAGGGGGGTTATCTTTCGGCCATCTCCTAGCGCCATAGACTCGCGTTCCTGTGTTCTCTCACACTGTCTTTTTTGCCACAGATTCTTATCAATCCATCTAGTGCAGCAACATCTACTTACCACACGATTCGCGTCCCCGATGCAGCTTTCCACCGTATCTATCCTATTGGCAACATTTCATCTTTCCATTTCAAGGCAACACAGAACAAAACGAACGACCAAGGCGAACAGGCAAGCTGGTAAGCAGGCAAAAAAAAACATCACAACCCATTTTCCAACAGCGCTCAGCTCCTCCCGCACACACCTTGGCACCTTCGCACCAGCCTCACAAGCCGGGAGGCTGGGTGACTTCATCTTCCCCAAGCACGGTGGCACGAGCGGGAGGGGGCTCTTATAAGCTTATACATATAACTGCACATAAGTTTCGCAGCCGTAAGTGTCGTAAACTTGCGTCGAGCGGCGGCGGGTCGCGCGCGCAAGATAGTGCGGATCCAAAAGGATCTGGCTACGCGAGCCGCCGCAACGAACGAACGAACGAACACCGCACTATGATGCCGTTAGTGCCGTTGTCGGTCGTAAAATTCAGATTTTACGCGCGGTTGATTCTTCCACAAATTTCACTTCCTTTGCCTTCTGGCCCGGGGACATGTTTCATCCTTTTCCGTGCCCGTGCCTCAAGATGCCCGCTGCGGCGTTACAGTTCGCACACGTTTTCTTTCCCTTCTCGGTTCCATTCGCGCACGGCGAACGCGTTTTCCCCTTGGCGCGGCCCGCTCCGTCGCTCGTTTTCATCGTTGAATGACATTCCTAGCGCGAATATCTAGTATGCATTTGTGCGTTATATGTGTTCATTCCGGGTGCCTGGCTTTTACTGTTACCATTTTTGCGCACAAGGCATAATGGCGGGGAAAGCAACAGAGCGATCACGGACCCGAACCGAAGCGTGTCGAGCGAACCGGGACCTAATGGCAAAAGGGGCCACGCGGCGGCCCCGAAGAAATGGCGAAACATGATTTATGCCATCCCAATTTATCGCGTCTTGTAAGAATTCATCTTTCTTGCCGACTTGGCTTTTGTTCTGCTGAGCTGCACGCATTTTCTTCCCATGCCCGTGCGCCGTTTTTAATATTGTCAACACATACCCATTTGCGCACAGGCTCGCATGGGTGTGCTGGCTGGAGGGAAGCAGGCGAGATGCCCGACTAGAAATAGAAAGTAAACCAAACATCCAGCACCAGCAAGGTCAGGACAGCCTACGACTCGAGGCCGGTGTGTTCTGGCCTAGAGAATTGCCATCATTTCTATTTGGGAGCGCACGAACGATCCTCTTCACACGACGCCGGAGGCATCGTTTCGATCCTTGCCCGGGAGGGATAACTTTCACTTTAGCGCCTTTTGTTTTCGTCCCGACCCAGCCTTAATGGGATGTGTATGCATTATTATTTGCACCATTGCCAATTTGTGTGCTCGGGGGTGAAACGCAGCAGCAAAATCGGCATGCTGCGAGCCACCAAACTGACCGTATTTTTTGTTGTGATCCATTCCTGCGCCGCGCACGCATTAAACACGATCACATGTGGCGAGGCGCATCGTGGCACGAGGGCGAGAAATTCGCGACCCGTCCGTTTTACGCGCCGAAGCTCGTAAATATATATATGAAATGACGTATTTTACGCGCTGTTTTGCCCGTTCCCGTCTGCCAGGCGACCGTTTTTTGCCAAGGTGTGCGTGTGTGTCACTGGCGGCGTTTCGATCCTTGCCCGGGAGGGATAACTTTCACTTTAGCGCCTTTTGTTTTCGTCCCGACCCAGCCTTAATGGGATGTGTTTGCATTATTATTTGCACCATTGCCAATTTGTGTGCTCGGGGGTGAAACGCAGAAGCAAAATCGGCATGCTGCGAGCCACCAAAATGACCGTATTTTTTGTTGTGATCCATTCCTGCGCCGCGCACGCATTAAACACGATCACATGTGGCGAGGCGCATCGTGGCACGAGGGCGAGAAATTCGCGACCCGTCCGTTTTACGCGCCGAAGCTCGTAAATATATATATGAAATGACGTATTTTACGCGCTGTTTTTGCCCGTTCCCGTCTGCCAGGCGACCGTTTTTTTTGCCAAGGTGTGCGTGTGTGTCACTGGCGAGACTGGCGCGTCCCGCGGGCTTGATGGGTGGTCGCTGGTTTAGATGCAGTTGAGGTGCTGATAATTAAACGAGTAATTTGATCCTCGCGCTACCCAAAGCCCGGCCGCCCCGTCGAGACCTATGCCGAGCACCGAGTTTGTGCGAGCAGGCCGTCTTTGGAAGGAAATGGGAAAGGATTCCTTAAATAGTTCTCGGTGCGTCTTTTTTCACTTCTCCACCTCTACTTCCAACCGGTCTTCTGCCGGTGCCCCAAAATCAGAACCACACCCGGTGTGTGTGTGCCCGGTGCTCGATCTGCACCAGAAGACGACGGCTACGACGATCGACGTTCGACGTTGACCGGTGGAGGAATTTTATCAATTTCACTCTATCGAACCGGTGAGAGAAGAATGGAATTTAATGTGTCATTCACGTGTCGCGCGTCCTGTAAGCAGTTTTGTTTCGGTTCTCATTTGGCTTCAATCGGGTTCGGTGGAACCCGTCCCTTTGCCGCGTCCTTCCTTCCCGCACGGGCAGGCCCGGGGTTACGATCGTCTTTCGGGAGTTCAAGGCGCGTACGGTTTCGCGAAAGAATCTCTCGCCGCGTTTTCTATTCGGCATTACTCATCCCTGCCTGCTGTGATTTTGCTATTTCTAATTAAAAAAGCATGGCATTCTTTGCCGCGCGGTTCTGGGATGTTCGTTGGAATTGTTTTTGGTTTCTTATGGCACCATGTTTTTCTTTCTCTTTATTCAGTGTTTTTTTCATGGTTGCAACACTTTGATTTTTTCATGAATGAAAGCTAGTAGTAGTGAAATAGTTTAAGAAGTAATTTGATGTCTCTTTTGCCATGCAACTTTTGATTCATATTTAATTCACCAAATCTACTGAATAAGGTTTATTTTTTTTT
>KZ067132.1:147775-177302 GCA_002091845.1 Anopheles cracens | reverse complement strand
AGACGCTAGGGTTGTATTTATTTCCAAATATATTCGCTTAATTTTCAATGTCCGTCGGTGTGCGATGTGTGCGATCTTCCAACTGCGAAAGAAACTTATCGAATCATGGCGACAAGGGTCGCTTGAGTTGAGACATGCCCTCACAACACCTGTGAGCAAGACCTTGCTGTCCTTAGCAAGGAACATCAGTAGTATTACATGGTGGATCTTACGTCCATCAAAGAGATTCGGATAGAACCGGAACCAGTTCAGCTTACTAACCTGTGAAGGCCGGCAAGAAGAGAAGATTGTCATTCTCTTAGTACTTAACGGCAGGGTACACTCTCGATCGGTAGTTTCCCATCGGGTGAAAGCCGAATAAGGGCAGATATTATTCCAAATCAAATCCAATCCGCCGAATATCTGCCGGATGATCTAAGCATCTAAACCACAATTATGATTTTCGTTTCGTTATCGTTTCCATTATCACCCTTGCCGGTATTTCAAACGATCACTTTGTTTGTTTACGTTTGAAACGAAACAAATTTGACAGCCGCGATTGCTCGAATTATTCGAGCAGTTGATGTTCAATGTTTTCGAGCAGAATTTTAATTTATAATGTATTTTTCCTGCATTTTTGCTGCACAAAAATGGGATTATAAAAAACTTTTCCACAATTTTAATGTACTTTCACCCCTCCAAGGATGCACCTGCCCGTTGTGGTGTGTTTTATTGGAAATGCCATTCGCACCGCGAGATAGCGTGCGCACGGCTGTGTTTTTAAAATACGAAATTTTCACTGCTCACAACGATATTCACGTAGAAAAATTGCACTAAATATGAAAACAACATAGATTACCAGTTGCCGGTGCTAATAACTGCGCACACACTTGCTTTCGACGGTAACAAAAAAGCAAAAACACCCACACCACACGGGGAGCGATCGCTCGTCATCTGGTGGTGCCCACGATCACGAACAGAACAGTGCGGCCGGAATGTTTACATTCGCCTGCTGAGAGAGCTGTGCTGAAAGCAAAACCCCCGTAGAAGGAAATCCTGGCGCTGACCCGCGGATGTAGTTAAAAACCCCTGGCGAGAAGTGTTTTTCGGAGGGTTTGATTGAAAGAAAAGCTGCGTGTGCGCGTGTGCGTGTGTGAGTGTGCGGAGGGAATGGAACCGTCGGACAATTGATCGCAGCAATCGTCGTCGTCGTAGTTGTTGTTGTTGTCCGTCCGTCCGTCCGTTCAGCCAGTCCAGCAGCTTCCAGATCCAACAACACCGTAACGGCACGATGTCGTCTTCTTCGTCGTCGTCCGGCCTGCAGCACCACCAACAGCAAGGGACGCCCCGGTCACCGATAATGGCCGCGGCGGTTGCTGCTGCGGCCGCGATCGGCTCCGTGACGGTGGGTGGTGTCACACCCGGCGGCGTTGGTGGTGCCGCATCCCGCCTCCCGACCGTCGTCGGTTGGACCAACAAGCGTAGCCCGATCCATCATCTCACCACCAGCCAGGATGTTATCAATCAGGTGAGCTTCATCGGCAGTGGCGCCTCGCTTGCTCAAGGTTGCTGGCTGCGATTGCACACTCACACTAACGCCAACTCGCGCTCGCACGTTCCAGGGCAAATGTCTCTGCGGGGAGTACATCCGCGCACGGCTCAAACGATCCGGTCTGCTCACCCGGAAGAACCTGCAGCGGCTGCGCAACTCGATGGAGCACTGTGCGGCGGTCGGTGGGGGTGTGGTGGTCCGCGAGGCCCTCCCCCTGCTAAACGGGATGGGCGAGGAGCTGGAGCGGATGCACCCGCGGCTCTACACCAACGTCAGCCGGCAGATCTCGAACGAGCCGTGGGGCGAGCTGACGGAACCGGACACGGTCGGCTATCTGCTGCACGTCGTGGCGAAGGATCTGTTCAAGAGCGGCATCACCTGGGGCAAGGTCATCTCGCTGTTTGCGATTGCGGGCGGGCTGGCGGTCGACTGCGTGCGGCAGGACCACGCCGACTACCTGCAGCAGCTGATCGAGGGTATGGCCGACGTGATCGAGGAGGACCTGAGCGGGTGGCTGGTCGAGCGGGGCGGCTGGCTCGGGCTGCAGGACCACGTGCATCCACCGCAGCCGGAAATCTCAGTCGCCGGATGGTTAAGCATCACCGTCCTGACGCTCGTCGTGATCTACATCGTCTCGCTGTTCCTACGCGTCATCGGCACCGACTACGGGGAGCCGAACCGACCACCCACCAACTGAGAGCCCGGTTCACGTCTAATCCTGCTTTCCAGCCTATCGGGCGCCTATCGCTTACCTATCATTCCGCCTTACTTTAACAAGACAAAAATCGCACACAACATGCCGCCCGTTGTTTGGGCAGGGCTACTCGACTCGACACTTCTTCTCAGCAGCTCACACATTCGCAACTACTCTAAACTAGCTGCTTGCCAACAGTCACAGCCTGCTGGGGACCTCGGGTCTCGAGTGTGATACTAATGCCGCGCTCAAAGCAAACCAACAATCCAACCAATAGCTAACAGCTAATAAGGAAGCAATATGCCGTACCGGAAGCCTGTTAATGTTTTGTTTTAGTTGTAGTGTTTTTTTTTGTTTCGTAGGGTTTTTGTTTCTTATTTAATATGCATTTTTTAATTCACGGTGTATACTGGGGGAGCGGCTTCCAGCACTTACACCTTATGGTAGGAGCTTAATACATACGTAGAAAACGGGGGCATAGAATGCAATAAATATACAATTCACACCGACTTTGCTGCCGGATTCATCCGTCTTCAGCACCGTGCGGTGTGAATGGGTGGTAAATGTTAAATTGTTTTTTTTTACCCCCAATTACTTTATGATGACAAACACTACGCTCAGCCTCCCGGTCACGATCGCGTGCACAGCTATTAATCGGTTCGTGTGCGATTGTATCAACGAAACGATTATAATTAGCAACGATAATTAGTGCACACGCTAAACAAGTGTGCTAATTATCGGCTGAATGCGATCTTTCGGCTCGGAAAGCTCTCATTATCGCTTTTATTCGGTGGTGGTGATCATGATCATAAAATAGCGCTAATAAGGCTATGGAACTACTAACGATCACACCTTTATTTGATTGTTTATTTATGATATTGTCATTAGCGAAAGGTATTCAAAATAGCTTTCTAGTCAAGCCTTAGGGAAAACCAAGTGCAGCAGAAAACGAGAGTTGATTTACAATTAAAAAAGGCACACGCTGCTTAAGCCATCGTACTGGATATGGTTTTGATCATACAGATGTAAATAGATAGTTTTTATTCGTTTCTTATCGAAAAAACTGAATATTAGCACGGGATTACACATTTGCGGGTTTCACTCTCTCCCTCTATTGTTTTAATCATAATAATAATAGTAATAATAATGATCTAGTCCTCCCCATGCCCACGTTACGTTGCACACGCGCCACTGTCGAACCCCGTGTTAAATACATCCTCAAATGCCACCGAGGCTTATCGCAGGTACACCTGCAGCTGCATGGCCGACTGCAGCAGCACCTTGATGCCGGGCATGAAGCTGGCGATCTGCGAAAAGTCCGGCCCGGAAACCATCTGCGTGTGCAGCCCGATGCCGTTCGCGTAGTCGCCGGCCTGTATCAGTGCCACCAGCTGGTTCAGACAGTTCAGCGTGTTCTGCGAGAGCTGCAAAGGAAGAGGGACGCGGACACGTTAATGCGTGTGCAGGACTAGGAAATTGCGGCGTTTCTTACCCTATTCTCCCGCAGTAGATCGTAGAGCATTTCTAGCCGTTTCGAGACATCTTCCAGCTTCCGTTTCGTTTGCTGAAGAGAAACGTTGATAACATTATTAGCAAAACGTACATGAATCAAACGGAGGTGCGCGATTCTCCTCATACCGGATTGCCCGCCGACGCCACACATTGCTTCTTCAGCTCCTCAAATACTGTCTGCATGAACACGTACTGCTCGGGCAGCGGTGGCTTCTGTTTGGGGGGCTCCGGAGCAGCCGGTTGCGCCGGTGGTGGCTGCATTCCTCCGTCCATCGGTTGCTGCTGCTGCTGTTGCTGTCCGGGGTAGTACATGCCACCCTGTCCCGGGGTCGTACCGGCCGGTTGGTACGACGGTAGCGTCTGCTGGAAGTTCTGATAGTTGATAGTGTTCGACTGAGGCGATTGGGCGGCTCCCATCGTCGGATTGTACATGGTTGGCTGCTGAGGCGCCATGTACGATTGCTGCTGCTGCTGCTGCTGTTGAACGCCCGTGTTCTGCATGTAGTTGCTGTTCGGGTACGCTAAAGCCTAGAAATAAAATGATAATTAAAATATATAACATGGAAAAAGCCTCTTCATGAGGTATAAAAAAATAGTTATTAAAATTAATGTTACGAGGGAAAAATAGTGAAAAACACTACCATTGTACACCTGTTGTTAAAAAAATAATTCGTGAAAAAATACTTAAAATTTGAAAACAGTAGTAGGATAACGAAAATTAGCAATGCAAAATGTTGGAATGTTTTCTAGTTTTTCAAAGATACTCAAGGTGTAAACTATGAGAACGGGCAGAAGAAAAATTAAACATAAATCTTCACATTCGATCAATGAAAGAAGACGAACGAAACTGCAAAACCAAACAAAAACAGCGTGAGAAAGAGAGAGAAACAAAGAAACGGAAACGAAACACGATAAAACAGGGCTCAGACATTTCCGCTAACCTGGGGCGAGGAACGATTTGAGTGGTCGTTCGCGTGCGAATCGATTATGCGGCGCCATCGTCTGGTGCCGGCATGGACGGCGGACATTTCGTACTGCTCGGTATACTGCACAATATGTCACATACCACAGAACCCCAACCCCATAAAGCACAATAAAACACAAAGAGAGAGAGAGAAAGAGAAAGAAAGATACAGAGAGGGAGAAAAAGAGTTGACAACACGAAAAGACGACACGGAATATTGGCACAATATATGTATATACAACAACGAACAGAATGCAGAAAACAGTAGGGTGCATAAATCGAAATAAAAATAAAGAAGTATAAAGATAAAGAAAATAAAAGTAAAGGAAAGAAATAAAGAAATCGTTATGACATAGATACAGATGCGTGTATGAAAGATGAAACGAATGGAAGGAAGGTAAACCATAGATGATTGTCCAAATAATGCGGTTATACACTGTTAGGAACAGGTGGAATAAAAGCTAATCTAGAAGTTACAACAAGGATCCATACTCAATCAACCTAATCGCATTATGCAAGAGTATCTTATATGATCTGGTATGCCTACGGCATAGTTCAATTCAGAAACTATGCACTGAGAGAGATGCTAACAGCAGATTACACCCATCTTCCAGCCGTAAGTACATTGTTGTCACATCTTATCAATCTATTAGATCTGGTCAACAATTTACTCATGGTTAGAATGTGGTTGTAAGCCTCTGATAGAAGAATTTCCTGGTTTAAGAATTGATGATGTTACGATTTTGTTTAGGTACTCGTAACGCAGATCATCAAAATGTTGGATCTGATCGTGAAAGGAACGTTAAAGACGACTCGGTTTTTTTTTCAGACATACAATTGTCCATTGGTATCGCTCTATTAAAGGGGAAAGTGTAATGAGTTGTTAAGTAACGCGTATAAGAAGATAAAAGATACCGCTTGAAAAAACGTAGGAGAGAGCTTTTTGATCAAAGTTAGATCAAAAGAGCTAATGTCATTTGACTAATCTTGGTGCTAGCGATAAGTGTATGTTTATGTAAAAATTTAAAACAAAAACAAAAATATGTAGGAAATTGTAGGAAATTGATCAACGGCTCCACAGCAACCCGAAAATTGAAACATACAAACGGAACGATAAAGAAACCAACAGCTCAGGGTAGGACAATTTCAAAAGCAGCTTACCGATAGATCAGTACTGTCGTCCGTACTGGTTTCCGTTTCGGTTGAATTGTTCTACAACCACGCGCGCGCACAGACACACAAAAATGCACGTCAGACACAGAGGACAGACATACAGACATTTGTCGCAGTTAGGAAAAAAGACGATTTGTGTTTGCGTTAATGCCGCGAAACGTGATCGAAATTGAAACAAAAATGGCTACACACACATGCGGACTACTACGAACTAGTGATGGAAAAAGTATCGAATTTTTTGTAACGTACCGGTATCTGGTTTATTATCGTCTGGTCCGCCTTTTGGCGGCAGTATTCGGCGTAGTTGCCCTCGCTGAGCACCCGCTCGAGCTGATTCGAACGCTCCACCAGCTCCGGATCGGTTACCACCTGGTTCACCGTGACCGTACGGCTGGTGCCATTGAACGTAACCAACTTCCCACCGAACTGCAATCAGAAAATGAAGATAGTGTCACAAATGCGTTGTATTTACATACGAAAACAAAATGCACTAATTGCGCTAAGTTTAAACAAAAAATTGCGGAGGACGCATGGAATTTGCTTTACACATGACAACTGAACCAAAAATGAACGAAATATACAAACCTGCACAATCCAGGGAGTAATATCTAGCTAATGCTGAATGCTTTGAGGTTTAAAGGCGCAAATATACTTCACTTCTTTTTCATAACTTATCTTTGTCCATAAACAAGAACTTTTTCACACACACTCCACACTGCTTTCTGATGTGCGTACTCACCCCAAAGCAGGCACCGGCCGGCCTTCGCATCCAACGCGGCGGACGCTTCAAATCGTTGCTAACCGCTCCGTGTGATTGCACCGGAACCGACTGGCTCGGCTCGTGCCCAATGTTCTCCATCCCCGGGAACGAATCGGCAATCTTATTGCTCGTCTGCACCTGCTGATGCACGCCACCGTGGATCGAGTAGATCGTAGACACTTCCACCAGCTCCTGCAGGTCCCGGTTGCTGTTGTTGTTCTTGTCCAGCTCCTCTTCTCCGGCCGCAAGATCCGCCCCACCCGACCCCTTCGACAGTTGCCACGCCTCCACCAACCGCTCCGTGCTTCCGGCACAGATGTAGCACAGGATGGCGTTCCGTGCCAGATCCGCATTGCTGCCGGACTCACCCTGCAGCCGTTCGCCCAGCCGCTCACACAGCAGCGGCAGCTGGTGCTTGCAGTGCGTGATGGCCGCCACCAGCGCCTCCTTCCACGAGTCGATCGTGCACTGCGTCACGACTCCGCTCCAATCGCACAGCACCAGCGCGGAGATCAGATTCGAAAGGTAGTTCTCGTTGTCGCGCAGATACCGGTACTGTACCTTAGCCAACAGATCCGATCCACCTATAACAGGATTGAGACATGAGCTCGATTCGTTCACGCCAGAGAGAGAGACAGAGAGCGATCTTACTGTTCATCGCCAAAATCAGCGCCTCGCTCGTTTTGCCCGTCTGCATGCACAGCTCAATCGCGGCCTCCAGATTGCCGGTCAGCAGTGCTTCACAGATCAGGCCCTCCTTGTCCTGACCGGTGCGGATTTTGTACGGAATCTCCGTACCATCGCCGGTGGTTCCGTTCTGCTTCGCTTCGGTCGTGCCGTTCTGCTGGTCGCTCTGTTTGCCACTTGTAGCGATCGCATCGAATACTGCGTTGTTGTCCGTGATCTAATGTTTTGAGACGAGCGTGAGGATATTTAGTTTTTTTTTCAGACATACAATTGTCCATTGGTATCGCTCTATTAAAGGGGAAAGTGTAATGAGTTGTTAAGTAACGCGTATAAGAAGATAAAAGATACCGCTTGAAAAAACGTAGGAGAGAGCTTTTTGATCAAAGTTAGATCAAAAGAGCTAATGTCATTTGACTAATCTTGGTGCTAGCGATAAGTGTATGTTTATGTAAAAATTTAAAACAAAAACAAAAATATGTAGGAAATTGTAGGAAATTGATCAACGGCTCCACAGCAACCCGAAAATTGAAACATACAAACGGAACGATAAAGAAACCAACAGCTCAGGGTAGGACAATTTCAAAAGCAGCTTACCGATAGATCAGTACTGTCGTCCGTACTGGTTTCCGTTTCGGTTGAATTGTTCTACAACCACGCGCGCGCACAGACACACAAAAATGCACGTCAGACACAGAGGACAGACAGACAGACATTTGTCGCAGTTAGGAAAAAAGACGATTTGTGTTTGCGTTAATGCCGCGAAACGTGATCGAAATTGAAACAAAAATGGCTACACACACATGCGGACTACTACGAACCGAAATGATGTTGGATCCTTGAAAGGATGCACAAACAATGTTAGAAACCAAAAAGAGTGAACGCAACGAAAATCAACTACCGTGTTGGCTCAGTTTGCTAGACACACTCCAGCAGTACAAAAAATGAAACGGAAAAAGAACAAATCTCCTAAAGTGAACGGATTGAGTGTGAAGGCTTCTTACCCGACTGAGACCGGCCATCTGATCGCTCAGCCCGTCGACCGCATTCGTCTCTTCGTTCTTCGGTGCATCGAGCACGTACTGCTTGAACTTGTTCGCCGTATCGTCCGCCTGGTAGCCTAAACCGGTTGTAGTAGGGGAAAACGAATTATTGAGACGCTGCATTTTGGCACACCTCGCCCACAACAGCAACATACCGAGCAGATTGAGCATCTCGGCGTGCGGATCGTCCTCGAAGTTGGCCTTCAGGAAGTACCACATGAAGCGGGCGTGCTGATCGTTCGTCTGGTCCGCCTTTTGGCGGCAGTATTCGGCGTAGTTGCCCTCGCTGAGCACCCGCTCGAGCTGATTCGAACGCTCCACTAGCTCCGGATCGGTTACCACCTGGTTCACCGTGACCGTACGGCTGGTGCCATTGAACGTAACCAGCTTCCCACCGAACTGCAATCAGAAAATGAAGATAGTGTCACAAATGCGTTGTATTTACATACGAAAACAAAATGCACTAATTGCGCTAAGTTTAAACAAAAAATTGCGGAGGACGCATGGAATTTGCTTTACACATGACAACTGAACCAAAAATGAACGAAATATATAAACCTGCACAATCCAGAGAGTTATATCTAGCTAATACTGAATGCTTTGAGGTTTAAAGGCGCAAATATACTTCACTTCTTTTTCACAACTTATCTTTGTCCATAAACAAGAACTTTTTCACACACACTCCACACTGCTTTCTGATGTGTGTACTCACCCCAAAGCAGGCACCGGCCGGCCTTCGCATCCAACGCGGCGGACGCTTCAAATCGTTGCTAACCGCTCCGTGTGATTGCACCGGAACCGACTGGCTCGGCTCGTGCCCAATGTTCTCCATCCCCGGGAACGAATCCGCAATCTTATTGCTCGTCTGCACCTGCTGATGCACGCCACCGTGGATCGAGTAGATCGTGCTAATGCCCGGCTTTACACACGAATTTCGACCCTTTTCGGCCGATTTTTACGATCACAACACCCACAGAACGACGGAGGCAGGCAATTTTTTTTTTCAAAAAAAAAAGTTCTGTGCGGCAAAATAATACACGTCACCGAGACGTTGCTCGGGACTTCTTCAGAGGTTTACTACACGTAGTTGAAAGGTTGAGCTCAAGATGGAGGCGTTTGTTTACATATTTTCAGGAGCATAAACTACTGCTAAAATGTGTACAAACCGTTGTTTAACAATTGTTTAATTTAGTTTATGTATAATTAAACATTGCTTTGCATTTAAACTTATAACTTGTTGATTAATTTGCGGGCGCGCTCATATCAATCGAGATTGCAAGCGAGACGAAGCAACCGACAGAATGTGCTGGAATTTAAAAATGAAAAATGAAATTGAAATAAATTCAATCAATTATAGGCCTATTACACATGGTGTTTTTGGATGGAATATTCACGGAATTTTCTGTCAGATTGGTTTGACACATTTTACCACGGCACGAAAAAATGAATTTGGCCCGATCTATTCATAATCTGTCACCGTGTGGTAAAATCTGTCATTGATTATGAAAGACAGATTAAGAATAAATCGTGCCAAACGCATTTTTTCGTGCCGTGGTAAAATGTGTCAAACCAATCTGACAGAAAATTCCGTGTATATTCCATCCAAAAACACCATGTGTAATAGGCCTAAAAACTTCAAAAAACCATTGTTTACAAATGCGGGGCGGTTCTTTTTAATTAATATGTAGTTTATATTACGTTAAAATGTGGAAATTTAACAAAAATATCGAATGAAAGCAGTGTTTGTTATGATGCTACGGATGACATTTGAGCCAGACAACAGACAATTGCCAGAGCACCCTATCGAACTTGGCCTGTTTGTTTGTTTTGTTCGAGAGGTGCCAGAGCGCTGCCTAAGGGGCTGCTCTAGAATAAGTTTCATGAAACAAACGACAACGACAAGTTTTACGAGTGCTCTAGCATTTGTCGGCCAACAAATTGTCGTCCGACAAGCTGTCAAACAAAATTAGGTCGCGGTTACACCCAGCGGTAACAAAAAAAATCCGTTTAATAGAGATTTACCATAGCATGCAGGCTTTTAATGTTTATACAAAATTATTTTGTGGAAATCTACAGCAAAATTGATTCATTTTTACAACGATTGTATCCAAAATCCATCATCTGAAATTTTTTTCAACCAAGGTTCAACTTGAAAGGTGTGTCACATGCATGTTTTTTAGCAAGATTGATAGCGCCAAAGTGTGTCACCGACAAAAACAACCAGATTTGTAAGGGGCTGCTCTAGAATAAGTTTCATGAAACAAACGACAGCGACAAGTTTTACGAGTGCTCTAGCATTTGTTGGCCAATGGGAAGGGGGACGCAGATTGAAATGTCATTCAATGGTTGGCGGGTAATCGATTTCCAACCAGTGAATGTGCACTGTAATATAAACTACATATTAATTAAAAAGAACCGCCGCGCAATTGTAAACAATGTTTTTTTGAAGTTTTGTGACGGATTTATTTTGCCCGGAGTCAGCGTCTTATTGTATTACCAATGAGCACATTCCTAGCTCTAGTTCTAGCTGGAGAGATAAGAAGTGGTGCCAGAGTTCATTGAACGGAAATGGCCTAGATTACTTCATCCGTTCCGCTCCAGTGTGTTTTATCCATTAAAATTCTTTTCCCCCTGCAGTATAACTTAACGGCAAGAAGGCCACCATGAAGGTGAAGGAGCTGCAGAAGATGGTGAACGTGGCCTGGTCGCCGGCCCAGCAGGCCCCCATTATGCTGGCCGCCGGTACAGCGGCCCAGCAGCTGGACGCATCCTTCAGCACGACGGCCGCCCTCGAGCTGTACTCGATTAATCTGGCCGATCCGAGCTACGACCTGGAGCTGAAGGGTAGCCAGCCGAGCACACATCGCTTCCACAAGCTGCTCTGGTCACCGCTGGTCGGGACGGCCGGTGCCGATCCCGGCCCCGCCCCGAGCGGTCTCATCACCGGTGGATGCGAGAACGGCGTGTTGCAGGTGTACAACGTGGCACAGCTGCTGGCCGGCCAGAACGCGCTCGTGGCGCAGCAGGAGAAGCATCAGGGTGCGGTGCGCAGCCTCGACTACAATCCGTTCCAGCACAATCTCGTCGCGAGCGGTGCGTCCGAGTCGGAGATCTTCATCTGGGACCTGAACAACACGGCCGTCCCGATGAGCCCGGGCGCGAAAGTGACCCCGCACGAGGACGTGCAGGGGTTGGCGTGGAACCGGCAGGTGCAGCACATCCTGGCGTCGGTGTTTCCGTCGCGGTGCGTGATCTGGGACCTGCGGAAGAACGAACCGATCATAAAGCTGAGTGATACGCAGTCGCGCATCCGCTGGCGGGTGGCCCAGTGGCATCCGGAGGTGGCCACGCAGTTGTGGCTGGCCAGCGAGGAGGATGCGGCACCGACGGTACAGTTGTGGGATCTGCGGTATGCGACGGCACCGGCGAAAACGTTCCAAATTCATCAGCGCGGCGTGCTGGGGTTGACCTGGTGCCCGAAGGATCACGATCTGGTGGCGTCCTGTGGGAAGGACAATCGGATCATCTGCTGGAATCAGAACACGGACGACCCGAACGGGGAGGTTCTGTCGGAGCTGGCCACGACGAACCAGTGGAACTTTGATGTGGCGTGGTGTCCTCGGAATCCGGCGCTCATTGCTGGGTCCAGCTTCGATGGGAACGTTCGTTCTGTGGGTGTTGTGATCGTAAAAATCGGCCGAAAAGGGTCGAAATTCGTGTGTAAAGCCGGGCATTAGTGTGTAATTGTGTGCAGGTAGGTGAAGGGCATCGGCACAAACTCAGGTTTTGCTACGATCGATGCATTAGGGCCCCTTTTCAGTGCATTGTTTATTGAACCGTGCACGGTGCAATGTTTTCGTTTTGCATTCGGCCAACTCATCAACTCCAACGCAACACCAGAACAGATCACTGTGAGAGCAGTGTCCAGGATTCGTTTAGGACGCACTCTTTGCATGCTTTTGCCCGGAGTCAGCGTCTTATTGTATTACCAATGAGCACATTCCTAGCTCTAGTTCTAGCTGGAGAGATAAGAAGTGGTCTGCCTCCGTCGTTCTGTGGGTGTTGTGATCGTAAAAATCGGCCGAAAAGGGTCGAAATTCGTGTGTAAAGCCGGGCATTAGTGTGTAATTGTGTGCAGGTAGGTGAAGGGCATCGGCACAAACTCAGGTTTTGCTACGATCGATGCATTAGGGCCCCTTTTCAGTGCATTGTTTATTGAACCGTGCACGGTGCAATGTTTTCGTTTTGCATTCGGCCAACTCATCAACTCCAACGCAACACCAGAACAGATCACTGTGAGAGCAGTGTCCAGGATTCGGTTAGGACGCACTCTTTGCATGCTTTTGCCCGGAGTCAGCGTCTTATTGTATTACCAATGAGCACATTCCTAGCTCTAGTTCTAGCTGGAGAGATAAGAAGTGGTCTGCCTCCGTCGTTCTGTGGGTGTTGTGATCGTAAAAATCGGCCGAAAAGGGTCGAAATTCGTGTGTAAAGCCGGGCATTAGACAACAATGTACTTACGGCTGGAAGATGGGTGTAATCTGCTGTTAGCATCTCTCTCAGTGCATAGTTTCTGAATTGAACTATGCCGTAGGCATACCAGATCATATAAGATACTCTTGCATAATGCGATTAGGTTGATTGAGTATGGATCCTTGTTGTAACTTCTAGATTAGCTTTTATTCCACCTGTTCCTAACAGTGTATAACCGCATTATTTGGACAATCATCTATGGTTTACCTTCCTTCCATTCGTTTCATCTTTCATTTGGCCGATCTGTTGTCGCAGTATGCGAGCCTGCTGGCCGCCCAGGGATCGCTGCCATCGGCGTTGACTTACTTGGGTAATTCGACCGATCCGGAAATGGAGGAGCTGCGGGAACGGCTCTATTATGCGCTCGGACATAAGACGTACGCTCCGGTGGCTCCGGCAAGATCTCAGTACGGATCGCACCAACAACAGCAGCAGCAGCAGCAGCAGCCACCGTTCAATCCGATGTTCCCGACGATCGGTCAAGCGGCGAAGATGAAGACGTACGGTCAGCAATCGGTTCCACCGGCACCGGTTCCGACGCTAAATCCCATGTCCACCATGCCTCCACAACCCGCCTGGGGCACGTCCGCCTTCCAGCAGCCAGCTGCGGTTCCTGTTGTGGCCGCACCGCCGCCACCCCTCGCCACCAAGCCTCCGGTAGGTCCACCGCCGCCTGGTTCCAACACCAGCACCGACCTCTCACAACCACCCCGGCCATCGAGCGTCAGCTCGCAGTCGGGTGGGGCCTCGCTCGGTCGGGCAAAGTACGTGCTCGACCCATCGGTTACGTCCGGCCCGAACTACGGACAGTCGAACTCGAACTTCTACAACCCACTGGCCTACCAGCAACCCCAGCAACCGGGTGTCGTGAATCAACCGCCCCAGCCCACAGCCGGATTCTACAACCCCTCCGGGGCGGCGTCCGTGCAGACGAACAACTTCAAACCCTTCACCCCGGCACCGCTCGTCCAGGCGTCACCGTACCTTCCCGGGGTGTCACCGTTGGACGTCAGTCAGCAGCAGCAACAGCAGCCCGGTATGGGCTATCCGGCACCGCCACCACCACAAGCTAGTGGCCCGCCACCGATGGGTAATATGCAACGGAATCCAACGCCACCACCCGGATGGAACGATCCGCCAGCGCTGAAGAGCGCTGCGAGACCACAGGTGAGGGGTTTCTCTCTCTCTGGCGTGAACGAATCGAGCTCATGTCTCAATCCTGTTATAGGTGGATCGGATCTGTTGGCTAAGGTACAGTACCGGTATCTGCGCGACAACGAGAACTACCTTTCGAATCTGATCTCCGCGCTGGTGCTGTGCGATTGGAGCGGAGTCGTGACGCAGTGCACGATCGACTCGTGGAAGGAGGCGCTGGTGGCGGCCATCACGCACTGCAAGCACCAGCTGCCGCTGCTGTGTGAGCGGCTGGGCGAACGGCTGCAGGGTGAGTCCGGCAGCAATGCGGATCTGGCACGGAACGCCATCCTGTGCTACATCTGTGCCGGAAGCACGGAGCGGTTGGTGGAGGCGTGGCAACTGTCGAAGGGGTCGGGTGGGGCGGATCTTGCGGCCGGAGAAGAGGAGCTGGACAAGAACAACAACAGCAACCGGGACCTGCAGGAGCTGGTGGAAGTGTCGATGTTGCTGCAGAAGGCGCTCGAAAAGCAGGGCCGTACGGCTCCGGCCGTTGGCAAATTGGCCGATCTGTTGTCGCAGTATGCGAGCCTGCTGGCCGCCCAGGGATCGCTGCCATCGGCGTTGACTTACTTGGGTAATTCGACCGATCCGGAAATGGAGGAGCTGCGGGAACGGCTCTATTATGCGCTCGGACATAAGACGTACGCTCCGGTGGCTCCGGCAAGATCTCAGTACGGATCGCACCAACAACAGCAGCAGCAGCAGCAGCAGCCACCGTTCAATCCGATGTTCCCGACGATCGGTCAAGCGGCGAAGATGAAGACGTACGGTCAGCAATCGGTTCCACCGGCACCGGTTCCGACGCTAAATCCCATGTCCACCATGCCTCCACAACCCGCCTGGGGCACGTCCGCCTTCCAGCAGCCAGCTGCGGTTCCTGTTGTGGCCGCACCGCCGCCACCCCTCGCCACCAAGCCTCCGGTAGGTCCACCGCCGCCTGGTTCCAACACCAGCACCGACCTCTCACAACCACCCCGGCCATCGAGCGTCAGCTCGCAGTCGGGTGGGGCCTCGCTCGGTCGGGCAAAGTACGTGCTCGACCCATCGGTTACGTCCGGCCCGAACTACGGACAGTCGAACTCGAACTTCTACAACCCACTGGCCTACCAGCAACCCCAGCAACCGGGTGTCGTGAATCAACCGCCCCAGCCCACAGCCGGATTCTACAACCCCTCCGGGGCGGCGTCCGTGCAGACGAACAACTTCAAACCCTTCACCCCGGCACCGCTCGTCCAGGCGTCACCGTACCTTCCCGGGGTGTCACCGTTGGACGTCAGTCAGCAGCAGCAACAGCAGCCCGGTATGGGCTATCCAGCACCGCCACCACCACAAGCTAGTGGCCCGCCACCGATGGGTAATATGCAACGGAATCCAACGCCACCACCCGGATGGAACGATCCGCCAGCGCTGAAGAGCGCTGCGAGACCACAGGTGAGGGGTTGCTTTAACGTTCCTTTCGCGATCAGATCCAACACTTTGATGATCTGCGTTACGAGTACCTAAACAAAATCGTAACATCATCAATTCTTAAACCAGGAAATTCTTCTATCAGAGGCTTACAACCACATTCTAACCATGAGTATATTGTTGACCAGATCTAATAGATTGATAAGATGTGACAACAATGTACTTACGGCTGGAAGATGGGTGTAATCTGCTGTTAGCATCTCTCTCAGTGCATAGTTTCTGAATTGAACTATGCCGTAGGCATACCAGATCATATAAGATACTCTTGCATAATGCGATTAGGTTGATTGAGTATGGATCCTTGTTGTAACTTCTAGATTAGCTTTTATTCGCACCTGTTCCTAACAGTGTATAACCGCATTATTTGGACAATCATCTATGGTTTACCTTCCTTCCATTCGTTTCATCTTTCATACACGCATCTGTATCTATGTCATAACGATTTCTTTATTTCTTTCCTTTACTTTTATTTTCTTTATCTTTATACTTCTTTATTTTTATTTCGATTTATGCACCCTACTGTTTTCTGCATTCTGTTCGTTGTTGTATATACATATATTGTGCCAATATTCCGTGTCGTCTATTCGTGTTGTCAACTCTTTTTCTCCCTCTCTGTATCTTTCTTTCTCTTTCTCTCTCTCTCTTTGTGTTTTATTGTGCTTTATGGGGTTGGGGTTCTGTGGTATGTGACATATTGTGCAGTATACCGAGCAGTACGAAATGTCCGCCGTCCATGCCGGCACCAGACGATGGCGCCGCATAATCGATTCGCACGCGAACGACCACTCAAATCGTTCCTCGCCCCAGGTTAGCGGAAATGTCTGAGCCCTGTTTTATCGTGTTTCGTTTCCGTTTCTTTGTTTCTCTCTCTTTCTCACGCTGTTTTTGTTTGGTTTTGCAGTTTCGTTCGTCTTCTTTCATTGATCGAATGTGAAGATTTATGTTTAATTTTTCTTCTGCCCGTTCTCATAGTTTACACCTTGAGTATCTTTGAAAAACTAGAAAACATTCCAACATTTTGCATTGCTAATTTTCGTTATCCTACTACTGTTTTCAAATTTTAAGTATTTTTTCACGAATTATTTTTTTAACAACAGGTGTACAATGGTAGTGTTTTTCACTATTTTTCCCTCGTAACATTAATTTTAATAACTATTTTTTTATACCTCATGAAGAGGCTTTTTCCATGTTATATATTTTAATTATCATTTTATTTCTAGGCTTTAGCGTTCCTCCCCAATATTTTATCTTTGCTTTCAAATCATAAGACTACAACGAAGCAAAGAAACTTCATGACATCCAAAAAGAACGATTGGAACTCTTTTTGGAAATCATCAATGCGATAATCGGCTTGCTAATTCTATGCGAACGTCTATACCAAGGCATCGAAATGTATTGAAATGTCCAACAAATGTTGACCCTTCCATAGCTACCCAAAATTGCTCTTTATTGTTGCATGCTGTTTTAAATGATTTGTTAAGGCGTGTATTTCGTTTCCTCCGACTAACAATTGACGTGACGGAGTGTGGCTTTTCAAGTACTATAAGTTTGTCCCAATCCAAGCACGGTCTCATAGCTGTTGTGCTCTTGTTGTCCTGCGCGCTGCTGCGATCCCCTTTCCGATGCTTTAGTGCAGTGCTTAAATGCTGGTTTGCCGTTCGCTAGGAACGGAACCGATGCGTTTCTTTTCACCGAAACAATTACGAAAACAACCGCTTTCGCTAATGGCTTCCTGTTGCTTTTCTCTCACACCACTAGACGAACATAAATAGGCCTATCACACAGCTCGCCCCCACCAGACACCGCCCCGTGAAGGTGATCTCCTCCTGCGGTGGCCGCACCTTGTTCGCCAGACCGATCTGAAAGGAAACGACAGAGGAATAAGCTGACGGTGCAGGACGTCAAATCGCTCCACGCAACTCACCCATCCACCGTTCTCCGAGATCCAGGTGACCAGTTCGTCCTCGATCACGTCCGCCACGCCCTCGACCAGCTTCGGCAGATAGTCGGGATGGCCCTGGCGCACACAGTCGACCGAGAGTCCGCCGGCGATGGCGAACAGCGACACCACCTTGCCCCACGTGATGTCCGCCTTGAAGAGATCGCGTGCGATGGCGCTGAGGAGGACGGGTGCCGTCTCGGGCGTCTTCAGCTCGCCCCGGCCGAACCGCGTCAGCTGCCGTGCGATGCCGTTGTAGATGCGGGGATACATCCGTTCGAGTTCTTCGCCCACCTGGAGGAGGGTGTCGTAGTGGTGTTAGTTACGGACTTCGACTTCCGAGGAAGACGGCAATCCAAAACACTCACACTGAGCAGGGCCGGGAAGACTTCGCGCACGACATGGATGGACGGTGTGCCGATGATACTGCGGATGCGCTGTAGCCCCAGCTTCCGGTTGAACACGCCCGATCGCTTCAGCCGGCACCGGATGTACTGTCCGCACAGGCACTTGCCCTGGGTGATGATGTCCTGTCCGGTTGAACACGCCCGATCGCTTCAGCCGGCACCGGATGTACTGTCCGCACAGGCACTTGCCCTGGGTGATGATGTCCTGCGACGGCAGCACGGGCTGCTTCCAGCCGATCGTGCTCGACAGTTTGCGTGTGACGACATCGCTCACGTTGCTCAGCCGTCTCCGGGCCGAGAGCGCCGTGCTGGAGGCGGAGAGGGACGCCCCGCCCATCCCGTCGCGGTTCCCTATCTCCGGGAACCCGAGCAGGGCGGTCGAGTGAAGGTTGGCGGGGAAGCTGAACTTTCGGCGCGTCAAAATCGGCGCACTGAGCCGATCCATCGAGGGCAGGTTGGGTGTGAGAGAGCCGCCGCGTTCCCCATTGCCCAGCCTACTTCCGGCGGCCAGGTTGTCGCTGCTGAGCGAGAGCCGTCCCGGCATCAGACCCGTGCCATTGTTGGCCGGGTGTTCCACCTTCAGCAGACCGCCGCTCGCCATGTTGTTGTGTATCCTGTCACGAAGCAGTCAAAGGAGAGGGAGACGGTTACATGATTGAAAGAATCCATCAAACGGATCGATGCGACACCCGAGACCCGGATGCGAGCGCAAAAGGACCGTCCGGACAGCCGTCATGAAGCCAAGGGAAGCGAGCAACAGAAATAAAACGCAACAAAAAACACAACACCCCGACAGCTTGTCGATTGATTGATCAGAGAAGAGATTCTTGCGTGTGTGTGAAGCAGGCGCGAAACAGAGCCAAAAAAAAAACAGGCGAATATGACGAACACGCGCTGCCCGGGCCATGCCTTATTTGACACCCGCGGCACACACGGACACACAGAGGGCACCGGGTGAAAAAAAGCAGCATCACCGGCAGATATACCGGGGGAAGGAGTGCCATCGACGCTGTACTACCAATCGTGCGGGGTTCGTCGTTTGATCGGTCGCGCAAGTCTTTTGATCGGGTGCTGCGGGCTCCGGGCGAACATTGGGCCCCGAGTGCTGCTGGCCGATCGCGATCGCGATGGCTATCGGTACGATACGCAAGGGTCTTAACCCTTCAGGGTGGATCTGACCCAGAGAGAGAAAGAGAGAGTGTGTTTTTCATGTAAACCCATTCCTCACGAGGAGATATTTGTTATTCGTTGGTTAAATGTATTGATGATGTATTCGTTGATTTGATATATGCACAGTATTGTTTTGTATTGTCGAATATAATAATACGATTTACAATGTTAGAGTTGCATGCTTAGTGCATTCAAGTGTATGTCCGGTTCAAAGGACCAAATGTGATTATGCGCTTGATAGTCATTTTCGATGTGTTTTTAGTTTGCTACTACACACTCTTCATCATCATACCTTGTTATTTGGTTTGAGGTGAGGTGGAAAATAGAATATTTCAGAAGCTTAGTTCAATCTTTGAACACTTATATTATTGAAAAACCATAAGATTATTGAAAAAAGATCACCTAAGCTTACGATAAACAAGCTAGATAGGTGGAAGGTCTAAAAAAAGGTAGATAAAAGTCCAGTGAAGTAGTTTTGTTTTAATACCCCGCTGACAAGAACTTAACTGAGATCCACTATTCCTAGTTTTTCGACACTTTCTGAGGGTAGTCTACACTTTCATTGGTGCTTCACTCTTTATGGGCATTGCTTCCTTTATGATTGCGTTTCTCAGTCTTTTTGAGAGCTGATTCCATTCGACGATAATTTAATCGTTTTTCGACTATCTTGAGGTGAACACCGATCAAATAGCACCGATCAGATCATCGCTTAAGTCATCCAACACAGGGCCATTATTGTATGTGAAAAACTTTATCGCACACACACACACACCCAAGGGTTAACGTGTGTCATACGTCTCCGTCTGCGAGCCACGTTCCAGGGGCGGCACAAAGATGGTCCAGTGCCGGTGGAATTGGATTTTGCGATTTGCACAACACCATAACCGTGGCCGATCAGGCCGGCCGGCTTGGTATGGTGTATGCGCGATACCGTAAATTGTTGTTTGTTTTTGGCACGTACGCACACGGACCCTTACAAAGACGGACCAGGATGGAGCTCCCAGCCCCCTCACGCTCGGCATGGATTGGGACACGAATTCCGCGCTACGCTGCGACGAAGGGACGAAGCGACGAAATGACGTCGCTGGAATGCGATGAAGATATCCAGCGTGCGTGTGTGGTTGTATTTGCGGTAGCGGTGGCCAAAAATGCGATTGTTTTTTTTTGTTTTGCTGTTGCGCATTCGTCAAACCGCGTACCGCCTTCGCTGGGTGATCGATCGATCGTAGCCGCGATCGGTTACAAATTAATTTGTGGTTTTTGTAGCCACCACGCGCAGCATATACTGGGGGACTGGGGGAGCTCATTTAAGGCGGAAGGTCGAACAAAAAACGAGATGATCAATGATCGCTTATAACAGACGCTTTCCCACACGAGCGCAAGATCACTTTCTTACGCTGTAACCACCAGAAAGCGGACCCAATTCCCAGAACCGGCTCGCCGTCACAGCAACGAAACCTTTAGTGTGATTGGTTCTGACAGGAAATTTATGCAAATTGCCTTTCGCCCGGGGACGGTTAATTGTTCGTCGGCCACCGCGAACGACTTCGAGTGAGGTGAAAGGTGCCTCACGGCCCGTGCAGCGGACGACAGGACTCAAATTTCATTGCACTGGGCGAAGGGCACAATCGGAGGATTCGTGTTGCAAAAAAAAAACGGAGAGACGCGATACCGTGATCGTATCGATGCGGATCAAGTGCGTGGATTTGATGGACATTTCGCTGGTGGTAATAAAGCTTAATCAACGGAGTGGGAGTTATTGAGGGCTGGATTTGTATGCGCATGACGCGAGTGGGAGTGCGAGTGAGAATTGGAGAGTTGAAACGGGCAAAGTTTGCAGATCGACTTTCTTCTTTTTAGACTTCTTAGTTCCTGGAGCGATCGCATAAGATCTGGAGACTTTAATGGCTTTTCCAGAGCATTTGGGCTGTACTAAAACAACCAAGGTTTAATGAAAGCCTCAAATACATGTTTTCCCCAAGTGCTCATTTGTTGAGAAACAAAAGTATGCAAAACTGCTGCTTTAGTCAAATTCTGAGAAATCGACTGCATTACCTTCTCTTATGGCTACAAAAAGAAACGTTCCGTTTGAATTTGCATGACAGCTGTGATGTACTAACTGTCATCACAGCTGTGTAATGCACTAATGTACTAACTGATGTACTAACTGTCAATTGTCAAAGTGACATTTGCATAAAAACTGTCAAAACTTGCGGATGGTTAGAGTATTCTTCTAAAATTTATCTAATTATAAGCCATAGCTTTTAAAACTGCTATCAAAGGTCATCTTTTGCTCCATCAGAATAAACGTTATCTCTTCTCACAATTGCTCGTACACAGTTGGAAATAAAAAGCATCGCAGAAACTAGCTCCCATGAGATGAGAAAACCTTTGCAACGTTTCGAACAAGCATGAAATCAATTAGTTTCCTCATCTCACAGGCGTTACATATTTGCCATCGACACACACGAAAACGTGAAACATTAAAAGATGGCCAGGAAAGGACCTCCCAGTACCCGGGCACGGCATGTAGGTAGGTCGTTGTTATTCAGAATCCAATGGCTATCGAGCTTGTAGTCTTGCATATAATTTAATATAGTTTTTTGCTATAATCAAGATATTTTTGGTAAGTTGTCTCATAGTCTGAAAGCTTAAGTTGTTTGTGCTTGTTTGCATTGTACTATCAATTTAATGTGGTTTTCTAATCTTTCAGTAATTTTACTTTTTGTTAAAGGCAAACTATTTGATAATTTTATCTTCTTGGTGTATTTCAGTTGCTTTCTCAATGGTTTCATATTTATTTCCTTTTTAGTGCCTTCCCATATAAACTGTGTTTTTTATATTTTACTGATTTTAGTTTTCGTTTAGATGATACATATAGGTATATTGTCGTTTATAATTTATAGTTTCTTGAATCTGTTACTGAGATACTTTATCTATTTTTATTTTTTAGATTATTTAGTTGATTTTGGTTGTATATGCCAGTTACTTCAAACCATCTGTTTTATATTTGTTTCCTTTCTATATAAGTTTATTTTTTTAAATTTTTGTTCGTTTGAACAGAACTCCCTTCAGTTCACTTCAGTTTTTTAGTTATTGATATTGTTTGATTACTAGAACATCTCCATATTGTTACCACATTGTAAGTATTTTCTATTTATATTCATTTTCGGTTTTGTTGTAATTTTACTTATAAGTTTGTTGAATCTTATACTATTATAATTAAACTATTATAATTCAGCAAACTACCATCAATTGCACTTGGATCAATATGGAAGATAGGAATACTCCATAATTTCCTTTTGATTGAGTCAATCTCTCGTATGTGCTTCATTTGTACTTCACACGGATATATCCAGCCATAACGCTTTTCATACCAATGATTTAATCACAAACAGAAAAAATACGATCATCACCAAAACCATCATCCCGCAGGCTTACAACTTTACATATTCTGCAGATCCCCAGAGAGAAAACAAACCCACCGGGCGGCAAAACGTATCGCCGTGTTTATTTACGGGCTCCACACCGCGGGCTTCACGTGTAATTATAACATTATTAAGATTTTATCACATTTTAAAATGCGTGCGTGCATACTATCTCGCTTTATTTATCTGCAGCCGCGTACCGCGTGCAGGGACCCGAGCGTGCAATGGTGGGATTGTGTCTCGCGAGGATCTTGCCACGGAACGCATGTACAGATTAAAGCTTATGCGTCGCCGCACAAAGGGAACCGCGGACGAAGCAAATCAGCACCTCTGTTGCTTCGCATTCGCCTCTACCCTCTTACCGGTCTTCTTATGGCAGAAAAACGTCCACACACGGACGACGTTAATGCTAGCTTCAATTGAATTGTAACGAGATTCGAAACACAACTCAACGCGCTCGCTTTGTGGGTGCGTTTTCTGTGTTTTTTTCACTCTCTCGCTCTCGCTCTCTCTTTCTGCAACCCATCCCTATCTTAATCGGACATCCATTAGTGTCGGACTGAGGGTGAAAAATGGCCTCCGAGGCTGAATGGGGCTGAAAAAAACGCTGCAAACAAACGCGAAAGGCAATTATTGCACCGGACGGACCCCGATCCCTGGTAATTGGTGTCCACAGCCCCCGAGTGGCCCAGAGTGTGGCGATGATAGTGATCGATTGGAAAGGTAGCCACACACACACACACACCCTTGGGCACAACACGAGATGCGGGATGAGAGGCAGAAAAAGGCTCCGTTTATAATGTGCGAGTTGGTGGAATCGATTTATTTTAACAGCCTTGCCGCTTCTGTTCCCTTTTCCTTTTTTTGTGCCATATAAAACGGAAACGAACTGCAGTTAATTTGAATCGGAAACACGCTCGGCAGGATTTCACAGTCACGCGCCAGCCCCTCCGCCGAAGGTGTGAAAAAAGTAAACCAGACCAGAAAATTTCACCAACCAGAAAAGCGCGCAAGCCCTAGAACTGATGCATCGCACGGCACCCGTGCCGACGTCATCTTCCTGAAAGCGAAAGCGCCGACGGCCTCGGAAAGGGTGAAATTTGGCCACGGCTTGTTTGTGTTCCGAACGCACTTTTGCCGTCACGATTCGTTCCGTTCGGCTCGCCGCGGCGTGGTCAATATTTTGACGGACGAAAGTGTCCGAATTTACGCACCCCGCTTAAGGCGGGGAAGGAAGGGGGGCCGCGCGAGGGGACGCTCAACCCGAAAACGGTTTGAATGCTTCAATCACGACAGCCGCGTGGATCCGCCGCGAAACAAAAGGTGAAAAGCGGTTCGTCGCTTACTGTGTCACCCGCGGGTTGAAGTCTTTCGTTTCGGTTTTTGAATGTGACGTTCCTAGACGAAGGAGCCCGCCACGCGTGATTCGTGCCGTGCTGGGTCGGGGATGATTAAAAATTCTTACTCCCCACACTGGGGGAGGGAGCGATGGACCCTGTTGATCCAGATTCTGGGTGGGAATTGTAATAAAAACCCGGTGGCATTCGGTGTCCGGAGTTCAGTGCACGCTTGGGACACTTACGCGCCAGAGGTTCCTGCAGGATGTTTCGTTCGCGAGTGCAGTTGGTGCTTTGGTGCTTGATGGGTTGTGTTCTCGCGGGTGTTGGGGTCGTTTGGGGCGATCCAGCGATCGGTGGAAGTGTCTTCGCGGCGACCATAACACGTGCACTGGTGCCTCCGAAGAGGGACGGCCTCTTGCTCGGTGCTCGGTATGGGCCCGTCCAGCCGGAGATAATAGTGAATCGTGCACCGAGCGCCACGGTGGCTCCCCAGCGAGACTCCGTTGGTGGGGTGGCTCCGGGTGGCTATAGCTATGATGTGCCGGCGACCGGCTATCTTCCCCCGGAGTCGGTGCCTCCGTTCGCGGATGAGCCACCAGCGCCACCACCGTCCGTAGTGAACAACTACCTGCCACCCGTGAGCCAGGACATCCCTCTGGCGGATGAGCCACTGTTTCCCGAACAGCCACAACCCCCGCAAGTCGTCGGAGAGTATCTCCCTCCGAACATCCCACCGCAACGGGATGAAGTGTTCGTGGTGCCGCCTGCTCCTGCTGCTGAGCAGGGCTACAACTACAACGCTCCGACGACAACGTCCACCTCCACGTTCGCCCCGCTCGGCGACGAGGGCTTCGAGGAACCGAACGACTCCGACAACTCCGGCTATCGCTACGATCCACCGGCAAACATCTACATCCCACCGTCCGGCGTGGGCCGATCGCTCCGGGACGACGTCACCAACCAGCGCACCCCGATACGGCTCCAGCTGAACGAGCTCGCCTGCCTCCGCAACGGGGGCGGCTACTTCCGGGCGGCCCTCACCGTCCAGAGTGCGCTCGACAGTGTCCCGCTGGTGGACGTGGAGAGCGAGCTCGGTGGTGGGTGCGAGGTGCGGCTCGATCAGTCGCGCCTGCTCGTGGACATTGCGTGGCCCGACTTCGGGCGGTGCGGGGTGACGCCCTGCGGACAGCCGGCACGCGAACTGTGCCTCCGGGTGCGGTTCCCGGCCATTGCCGGGATGCGGACCGTCTCGGATCCGGTGCTGACGCTGCAGTGTCGCATCCAGCAGCGCATCGTCGCCCGGACACACTCGGTGCGGCTCGGTGTGGCGGACGACGGGCAGGGCCGGGGGGCGGGGGATGGTGGTGCCGGGACCGCGTTTGCCGTCGGTGGGTCGCAGCGGCCGTTCCGCTCGCAGCTGGGCATCTTCCGGCGGCAGAACGGGGCAGGCGGTGGAGGAGGATCGTTCACGAGGGCGCTGCAGCCGGGCGGTGCGGTGATGCTGGGCGAGGAGCTGATGCTGCGGACGCAGGTCTCGGCTGGGGACGGTGTGTATGCTTCCATTCCAGGCGAGAGAGGTCTAGGCGTCGAGCTCGAAGAGTTGCGGATCTAAGGGCACCTTAGAACTGAAGCTCACAGTGGCTTTTTGACAGTAAAAGTAAACCAGCCATTAAGTGACAATGCAGATTTTTGAGGTTCTTCTCAGTGGGACAATACTTGTTAATCTTGATTTATCAAACCGATAACTCAGCGAGTCTGTATAAAGCTTACCAATATCCTATGACCATGAAAGGCTTGAAAAAGCATTGATAATTTAGCTTGTCGTGCTTACTCAGACTTCATGTTTTGAAATCTTTGCAATACGTTACTGAGTTTACTTAATCTTAACCCAATCAGCAAGGCTCAGTGAACTGGACTGCACTAGAAATGTGCGTACTGAGTAAGAGTGAATGAGTGAGTTAATTCTTTGTAATGAAACGAGTGAGTTAACTCCTCATGTAGAAGTTTTATGACTCTTCAGGGAGTCGTTATAATCAAACTCACTCACCAGTGAGTAACAACTGTTCGTAGGGATCCGTATTCCAAAAGAGTAAGTGGGAGCCGTACACATTGTCCTTATATGCCTGTACATCGCCCGCCACCCAGGCTTTTGGAATACGTATATCAACGACTAATTGTTACTTACTCCTGAGTGATTGAGAGTGAGTTAACTCTCTGAAAGGAGTTGTTATTCTCATCTCTAGGCTGGACGCAAAATTGTCAAAAATGGATTAATAAGGTGTGTTGTTAGCAGGATTGCATACTTTCCACGAGGTTAGCGTGTTTTGCGCCCCGAAAGTATGCAACCAACCAAACATCAATCGTTTTATAGGCCACTGTAATAAATATGTAGAATATGAGAATTAGTTAGCTAAACTGAATTGTTCTTAGAGTTTTAACGAATTGCCTTCATTGGAAGTCATGTTTATGCTCAGTACATGCTTGGTACATGAGATTCGCTGCTAAAAGTTCTTCGTCAAACTATAACTTTAAAACTGTGTACAAACGATCTAATTATTGATATATTTATCCATGTTTTTTTCTGCTTTCCGCGCATCTCAACATCGCAGGATGGAACTTTACACGCCTCTCCGAGGTCGTGATGCAACGACTCTCGCCGACCGGAACCGTCCTCAACTCGGCCTCGCTCGTCAATGCGAACGGCTGCCTGAACCCGCTGATGCGTGCCATCAGCCCGGTGGCACCAGTGTTTGAGGCGCCACTCGGCTACCGGCTCGGCTTCCGGGCCGCCATGTTCCAGGGAATGCGCAGCGGCGATGAGATGATTCTGCGCGTCCGCATCGTCGGCTGCGTCGATCGGCGCGAGTGTCTTGTGGTATGTAGCATTTCGAAACGTTCTTTCTCGGGCGCATTAAACAACTTCTCCTTCTGGTGTAGGAAAATTGTCAAACGACGGTCCGCTCGAAACGTGACACCGAACCGCCGGCCGCCGAAGGACACGAGATGAACGACACAACGCCGGATAGCTCCACAACACCGCCGCCACTGGCCGAGACGGCTTCGATCGCGTTCCGAATCATGCTACCACCCGAGGAGGCCTCCCGGTCCGATGCGCAGGATAATCCGGCCAGCACTCCTCTCCTGTGGATCACCGTCGGCACGACATCCGCCGTCGTGCTTGCCATCGGCCTGCTGGCACTGGTGCTGGTCGCATTGCGCCACCGACGACGTCCCAGTTACGACGAGTATCGGTCGGATTAGTCCGCGTGTGTGCGTGTGTGCGTGTGCCGTCTTTCACGTGCCGATTGAATGAATGAAAGCGAACGTGATGTGAATGGGACGTGCCGCGGCTATTAGCCGCCGCTGATGCGCATTCTTGCTTTTATGTGCATGTCGGTCTGTCTGTCTGCTTGGTGCTTTGCTCCTACCCATTATACATGAGATTCGCTGCTAAAAGTTCTTCGTCAAACTATAACTTTAAAACTGTGTACAAACGATCTAATTATTGATATATTTATCCATGTTTTTTTCTGCTTTCCGCGCATCTCAACATCGCAGGATGGAACTTTACACGCCTCTCCGAGGTCGTGATGCAACGACTCTCGCCGACCGGAACCGTCCTCAACTCGGCCTCGCTCGTCAATGCGAACGGCTGCCTGAACCCGCTGATGCGTGCCATCAGCCCGGTGGCACCAGTGTTTGAGGCGCCACTCGGCTACCGGCTCGGCTTCCGGGCCGCCATGTTCCAGGGAATGCGCAGCGGCGATGAGATGATTCTGCGCGTCCGCATCGTCGGCTGCGTCGATCGGCGCGAGTGTCTTGTGGTATGTAGCATTTCGAAACGTTCTTTCTCGGGCGCATTAAACAACTTCTCCTTCTGGTGTAGGAAAATTGTCAAACGACGGTCCGCTCGAAACGTGACACCGAACCGCCGGCCGCCGAAGGACACGAGATGAACGACACAACGCCGGATAGCTCCACAACACCGCCGCCACTGGCCGAGACGGCTTCGATCGCGTTCCGAATCATGCTACCACCCGAGGAGGCCTCCCGGTCCGATGCGCAGGATAATCCGGCCAGCACTCCTCTCCTGTGGATCACCGTCGGCACGACATCCGCCGTCGTGCTTGCCATCGGCCTGCTGGCACTGGTGCTGGTCGCATTGCGCCACCGACGACGTCCCAGTTACGACGAGTATCGGTCGGATTAGTCCGCGTGTGTGCGTGTGTGCGTGTGCCGTCTTTCACGTGCCGATTGAATGAATGAAAGCGAACGTGATGTGAATGGGACGTGCCGCGGCTATTAGCCGCCGCTGATGCGCATTCTTGCTTTTATGTGCATGTCGGTCTGTCTGTCTGCTTGGTGCTTTGCTCCTACCCATTAGGTTCGTCGCTTAGTGACACAAGCAAAGGCAAACAAAAAAGAAGCGAAAGCGGCGAACCTTCCTCCCGGACAAAAAAAAAAACACACACAGTGAAACGTGAAAAAGCGACCGCGGTGGTAGCTGTTAAGTGAGTTATTAAGCCTCGCCGGAGCAGAATGCGCATCATCCGCTCGATGGGGCAGTTTGACGCAGCAAAAAGTTCGTTTGTGTGCGTGTGTGTCTGTGACGCGAAACGGTAGCGATGGACTGCAGGAAAAGGAGCAAAAACGCGGACTTAGTTGTTACGAAGCCGCCAGCCGTCGTGGTCCGTAAGGGCCGACTTAATGAAATCCGCTGAGAATTCTCCCTCCCATTGCGCGATCGTGCCTGCATGCGGTGCAGTCCGCGTTGCATTTCAAACCCCCGGGAGCCGATCGGTCGATCGCAAGCTTAAGCGGAATCGTGTGTGAAGAATTTGTGAGCCGCACGCACACACACACATGCGCGCGCGCGGCAAAAAAGGTTATTTAATTAGGTTTTTGTGTCGTGCGGCTGTGTTGCGCAACGACCGGGACAGAGGTTGGTCTGCTGTTGTTCTAGTTTTAATTATTTATTTATTGTAAATTATGAAACGCGCCGGTGCCGGATGACAGGCTCTTGTCAACGGCTCTATGTCGAGTAGAAAGATTGTTGCAGGTGTTTGCCGCGCATTGCTTATGTCAGATGTTTGTAGGTTTTTTTTTGTTATAATGGTGCAATAAAATACATTCTACCTTAAACATATTTTACAGCCATTAATTTAACGTACAGGAAGACGATTACTTCTTAGAAGACTCCTTTGCGGACCATGGAGATGCATTTTGAAAATAGTCACTGAATAATGACTACACACTCAAAAATCTGTCAAAATTTGATATTAATAAAGGTTTTGCGACCAATCCCTTTCGTCGCTTTTGGATCAAAAGGATAACCTCTATCACAATAATATTTTTTAAATACAAAGAATGGTAATAAACGCCACAGACGCCACCATTTAATATTTACACAATATGTTGTCTTTTTTAAGATTATAATTATCCTTCGCCCAGTCGATGCCATGCAATTTAGGTATTTCGATACAATTTTTATACAAGCAAAGATTTGAGAATAATATAGGATAACGTGTGAACAACAACAAGATCAAATCGGTAATAAGTAAATCACCGTTGAACGAAGGCAATTAGATTTTCAATAACGCAATCATGTGTATGTAAGAAACCTGTCCACGATCTTTGAAGAAAACCAAGCAACTAAATGGTATCTATCGTGCTTTCTCAGAACTG
>KZ067132.1:129510-143840 GCA_002091845.1 Anopheles cracens | reverse complement strand
GTGGCCATGATATGGCGTTCACCATGTTAAATGGCAGATTTAACACAAGGAGATAAGGAGAAGCATATCTATGTCATATTAAAAGTATTCAAACACCTGTTTGAGTATACGGCAGAACAGGTTGAATGCGAACATGTTTGGAGAGACAACATTCATGCCAGATTCTTTTGAAATGTCAAGGGCTTACATAAATTATACAAAATGAAGAAAGTCTCCAGAAAAAATGCATTTAAGAAGGAAATTCGCATAAAACTACTGACAAGATTCTTTAGTCGGTTAATGTCTGAAAAAACAGTCTCTTCTTCATCATATCCTTATCGCAAATCAGAAGAAGGAAAGATAATTCTCACTGTAGCACGCTAAACCGTGACGTTAATAAGCTCAGGCGAACATTACCGTCGGAATTTTGAATGCCACCAAACATTAATCTTTATTTATCATTCCACCGTTGGCAATCGTTCGGCCCGGCGAAGGAAACAATTTATTTTAACTCTTTTTATGTCTCCTCCGGTCGGTGCGTTTATTGAAGAAGCTGTATCTTTCACCTTTACCGTCTTCACGACCAGGACACCCGGCCCGGAGCACAATGACCCCTGCCGTGTTGCACCGGGGATATGGGAGCGATGCATAAATTTATGCTGCGAAACCATCATAAAACAGCCCGACCACGTGGTGGTGGTGATAATTTTTCACAAGTTTATTAATTACAAAATCAAACAGCCGTCCCATAAATCGTGCGCGCGCGCTTATGAATAAATTATTGGCGCGATACGAACCACACCCCACGGCCGATCCTCCCATTTGGACCGGGATGAACGATTGCTTCCCGTACAAGAATAAAATAAATCAACACCAACATATGTTACGACTCGTGATACGTCAGGAGTAGGCAAAGTGAGTTCAAATCTGATAAAACTTTCGCAACAAATGAGTGTCAATAACGCATGAGCCAAACAATTTCAAACAGTCTTAACCAGTTTTTATAATTATATTTGGACTTTTCTGGATTCAAAATCCCCGCAGGATATTGCTGATAAATTAATACTGATATAATATTGCTTTTGCATCGATTTATATTGAAAGAAATAAGGATTTCAGAGGGAAATAGAGAACATTCAAGGCATTCGACGCGCTTGTCCCAAACGAGTTTGAGAATTCAAGAGTACCATAAAAGGTGGACATAGAATTAGAGATGTTGTTTTCATGCGAGTTTGGCACTAGGGTCGAGTATTTTATAGATCGTAAAGGTATCGTAAACATACCCATCCACTCTTCACCTTAAATGTGACTGGGAAAGGCCATGCGATCGACTGCTAAACTGTGCTATTTCAATTAAATCTTATCTCGCACCAGATGTGCGATCGGCACCTCATTAGCACGACACTAAACCAGCGTTGCGCAACACTTTCACCGTCCAATTAAAATAGCAAAAGTATGTTATCAACCCAGCATCTTCCGCCGAACGCGCAGCAACACAAAACATGCTGCTCACAACACAAGAGTGCAGCAACTCGATGAAAAACATCGATCACCGCGATCGGTAACTAGCAGCGACCATCAATCACCTGTCGGAAGCGGCTAACTATTCGCGCATGTCGCACACCCCCGGGGCCGGTATCGCTCAATCGCGCGCCGTGCTGGGCCGAAAACTGGAAAACCGTCGTTTGGAGCTGGAACCCGAGCGGAACCCCATATGTGCGTACTTCGGCGGCCGAACGGGGAGACACCCCTAAAGCGGCAAATTATGAAATTAACAGCGACAAACTCATATCTTGTCGCAGAGCGCGCGACGGTCCAAGCGAGACGGCCGGTCTCCCTCCCGATATGGCTGCGTTCTACGAGCGAGCGCTCCGAGATCGGTTCGCCCTCCTCCGGGCGACGTCTAACAAAGTGCTCTCGGTGCGACTTTCGGAGTGATCGTGTCGGCGCGATAAGAAACGGCAACACCGGCAAAGGGCCGCGGGCACACATCGATTCTATTTACATCCGAAATGCAATCCCCCGTCTCCCCGTTCGCGTGCGTACTTCGGCGGCCGAACGGGGAGACACCCCTAAAGCGGCAAATTATGAAATTAACAGCGACAAACTCATATCTTGTCGCAGAGCGCGCGACGGTCCAAGCGAGACGGCCGGTCTCCCTCCCGATATGGCTGCGTTCTACGAGCGAGCGCTCCGAGATCGGTTCGCCCTCCTCCGGGCGACGTCTAACAAAGTGCTCTCGGTGCGACTTTCGGAGTGATCGTGTCGGCGCGATAAGAAACGGCAACACCGGCAAAGGGCCGCGGGCACACATCGATTCTATTTACATCCGAAATGCAATCCCCCGTCTCCCCGTTCGCGTGCGTACTTCGGCGGCCGAACGGGGAGACACCCCTAAAGCGGCAAATTATGAAATTAACAGCGACAAACTCATATCTTGTCGCAGAGCGCGCGACGGTCCAAGCGAGACGGCCGGTCTCCCTCCCGATATGGCTGCGTTCTACGAGCGAGCGCTCCGAGATCGGTTCGCCCTCCTCCGGGCGACGTCTAACAAAGTGCTCTCGGTGCGACTTTCGGAGTGATCGTGTCGGCGCGATAAGAAACGGCAACACCGGCAAAGGGCCGCGGGCACACATCGATTCTATTTACATCCGAAATGCAATCCCCCGTCTCCCCGTTCGCGTGCGTACTTCGGCGGCCGTGCAGCAACTCGATGAAAAACATCGATCACCGCGATCGGTAACTAGCAGCGACCATCAATCACCTGTCGGAAGCGGCTAACTATTCGCGCATGTCGCACACCCCCGGGGCCGGTATCGCTCAATCGCGCGCCGTGCTGGGCCGAAAACTGGAAAACCGTCGTTTGGAGCTGGAACCCGAGCGGAACCCCATATGTGCGTACTTCGGCGGCCGAACGGGGAGACACCCCTAAAGCGGCAAATTATGAAATTAACAGCGACAAACTCATATCTTGTCGCAGAGCGCGCGACGGTCCAAGCGAGACGGCCGGTCTCCCTCCCGATATGGCTGCGTTCTACGAGCGAGCGCTCCGAGATCGGTTCGCCCTCCTCCGGGCGACGTCTAACAAAGTGCTCTCGGTGCGACTTTCGGAGTGATCGTGTCGGCGCGATAAGAAACGGCAACACCGGCAAAGGGCCGCGGGCACACATCGATTCTATTTACATCCGAAATGCAATCCCCCGTCTCCCCGTTCGCCTCCTCCCGGCCCCAACAAGGAGTGCAACATGCGCGCGCTCTGCCGGTGTAGCGTTTTCGTTCCGCTTCGTCACGCCGACACTCTTTATGGTCCGGTGTCCGGCCATTCGTCGTGCACGGCCGTGCCGTCCCCTATCGGGTTCGCGTGAGTTTGCGAATAATTTATTGCTTCTTTCACACGCTTGCAGCGGTAGCCGTCGCCGCCGCCGCCACCGCAGCAGCAGCAGGTGTCGTTGTAGTGTGCGGTAGTTGCAGCAAAGGTTCAGTTCCGGACGAAATTATCGGCGAAGGCAATCGGATTTATGCACGCTTGACAATTTTGATTGATCTGTCCCAGTGCGCTCTCCCGGGCTTCCTCGGGCGGTTCCGCTGCGATATCTCTGTGTGTTACCTTTTACAGCGCTAGCGATGCAATCGAACGCACCCGATATGACAGCTGACAGCCGGGCCGTTCTTGACGACGGCGTCCGTTAAATGGGCTTATCTTAAGGCGGCTTGTTGATGAGCCGCGTTTACGTGGCGCTGTTGTGCGGGCCGGCCGGTCGCGGTCCCATTCGTGGCCGGTGGCGTTTCTAATTGAACGGTAAAGATTTATGTTTTCGACGATAGCATCGACGTCGGGCTCCTGGGGAAGGCGAAGAGGAGAGAGAGATAGAAGTGGACAGTGTGAACATTCCGGTTGTACTACGTACTTAAGATAACGCTTGTTGTAAAGGCAGCTCCTCTTTGCTTAAGACGAGATGGGCTTACATGATTTGTAGAAGAAAAAAACTTGCCTACCGAACTATCTGTCTGATGGATTAGCTTTAGCAAGAACTAGCTTGTAAGTGGTTGAGGTTAGTCTGCACTTACTGACAAGAAGATAAGCATTTCCGGCAATACAACTCTGGTCCATTTGGCTCACTATACATCCTAGGTTAGGTTAGCATATAAAGTCCCTACTTCGAAATCGGGTTCACAAACAGAGAGGAGCTGTATATAGGCCAGTTTCTGGGTTAGATCGGTTTTTCATTACAGTTCCTCTGCTATTGCAGTTTGCTACGATCTATCTCTCGAGATCTCAGATTGTTCCAGAAGATGCTGAAATCCACCAATTGTTTATTGGGTTATTGTTTGTCGACCTTCTGAATGACTTGTAGGCATCCATATATCTTAGCACTTGGTTCTAGCTCTTGGTTGAAAAAGACAACAAAGATCCTGACTAGCTAGATTGTTTGGAGAAATTATACTGACCATAGCCCATTGGAGTTTGTTGCGCTGTACAAGACACAACCAACCTACAACTCATTGAGCTCGTTTCTGTAGCGGAAGAAGACAGTTGAGGCCTGTTGTGACGAATTGCAGTGACATTTAGACACTTAACTTAGACAGTTGAGGCCTGTTGTGACGAATTTCAGTGACATTTAGACACTTAACTTGGTTATATATTAGAACTAGATAGCATAACCCATCTCAGGATTCCGGATTTTAAAGGAGTCCGGATTTTAAAGGACCGTAAATAGTTGGACCTTCTGATTATTGATTGGAGCCAAATATAAATCTCAAGGGATCACATAAGGGACTAGGTTCCAGCTCCGTTAATGAGGTAGCACTCTTCAGAAGAGAATGTTGTATAAAAAAACGGTCTAAATGTCCTTCAAATTGGTTGAAAGACACCTTTACATAAACTATTCTCTTACGTACGCAAGGCAGGTTCCAATCGCAGCCCGTAGTTCCTAACCTTCACAAGTCAGTATATCTTCTGTATTCCTCTCGTCCAGACCTCTTTTGATCTCTGTACCGTTTGTTGTCAAACAATCCTATTGAAATGGAACTAAAAAAACTTCGTGCCACTGTTTTGACAACACAACTGTCAACGAAAAATGACAGATACTAACGAATCTGTCAAA
The DNA here is from genome assembly GCA_002091845.1 of Anopheles cracens. Classification (NCBI taxonomy): domain Eukaryota; kingdom Metazoa; phylum Arthropoda; class Insecta; order Diptera; family Culicidae; genus Anopheles; species Anopheles cracens. The sequence continues at coordinate 138,756 of KZ067132.1, read as the reverse complement.
CGTATCATTTGTTGTTGAGCTTTGATCAAACAACAGAGCCTTTAGTTTGTTGAGAACAGTGCATCCCCTTGTTACATCATGCTATTTACTCCGTTGTCTGTGTGTTTAGATCTTGTTACCACTGCTTTATTTACGATTGATTATCGTGCGCGTTCGAACTAACTGTGACAAATTTGCCACACCACGCGTAACGTGCTCCACAAACAGCCCTCGATCGTCTGTACGCGGCAGCCGCCAAATTGACACCTTCTGCCGATCAGTACCGGCGTGCGGATCGCGATCGCGGCGCTCTCCCCTGTCGCCGCCGTTCTGTTTACGTCACTTGTCAGGCGTCTCTCGTGCAAGAGAGGACGACGACGACGATTGGGGTGCAATTTTCTTAAACGTGCTAATAATGGTTCACGCGGCGATTCGAATACCCAATACCCCACGCTGGTAACGCGCCGCGACCGCGACCCGGTAATCAAATAAAGTAATTATAGATCAATAATTTTTTACGGCACTTTAAAGATCGCATTACCGACGGTCGCCTCTGCCCGGTGTGTTGATTATAATACAGATGCTTGCAGATAGATGCCGGTCCTGGTCGTCGTCATCTTCGACGAAATTATTGATTCCGAAAACCGCGTCTTGTCTCGCAACATCTCGGCAACAAAATCGAAGTTTGGCAGGGAAGGGAGCGCGCGCGCAAGGAGCGTGGCAACTTCGGATGGTTACGCCGGGCGTATAATTATGGCGTCTGTAGGAAAATTGGTTTCTGATTGCCACTCGCGGCTCGGATCGGCTGCTCGTTACTCGATCCGGCCGGGAAGCTGCGGCGGCAGTCGCAGAAAAAAAGGAACATTTCCTTCAACAACGTCCAGCAAACGGTTAATTAGCAGGAGAAATGTTTACGCCACGGCCACGGGTGGACATACCGGGCCGTGCTGGGTAGCATAAAATGTATCATTTCAAGACGCGAGCGATCCTGAAGATGGGTGTGTTGAAACAGTGCGTAGGCTACGTGTTTGTTGAAATGTTTAAACTAGAATAGATGTACAATTTAATGGAGAGTTCAGATTTCACCGCAAGAGTCCTCCAGAAGCGCTCTACCTCCGAATATACCGCTGTCCCCGCTGCCAGATCTCAAACGTGTTCCAAGAACACTCGAGGCGACTTTTCGATCCACCCGGCAAACCTTTACGGCAAGAAACGCGCCACAAAGCCAGCGCGCCCGCATGCGGTGGCGCGACTTCGCCACGGTACAATCAACTCGTTTAATCGTTGGACGGATTCGTCGCAAATGATATGTTGGGGAAGGCAGGCAGGCGTTTTGCGTCGTGTCGCGGCCGCCCGAGCAAAAGTGCCAATTGATAAGTTATGTTTTGCGAGGAGCCACTCCCGGCCCTCACTGGACGATTATAATTTCATTAGCCCGACACTGGCGGAGGAGAAATCGGAATTTGATTCCGAACACCACTTTGAAGACACGGACGACCCAGGGACGTTCGCCGGGGAGAGTTAATTGATTTTGCACCGATGCGTTCGCATGCAGTTGGCATTATTGGAGCGACCACGACCGCTCGGATTAAAGCATAAGCCTAGCGTGACTTTCGGGTTGAGGAGGCCATTCGCGCTCTACTCCCCGTACAATTACACGCTCGTTGCTGAAACGCTTATCACAGACGGTGAAGGAGAGCTGAACGAAAAATCGCCTTCGGTCCCTTGGTACCATCCTTGGGCAATGGCACGCAAAGTACGCCGTGGCGAATACGAAATGAACCGATTTCTGCACAACGCCACACACGCCGCCGGTGGCCATTTGTGTGTGCTGAGGGTCTGAAATGAGGCCTGCCACTGCTGTATGGTCCTTGGGTTCAGGGGTTTTTCTTTATGGGCTTAAAATGTAACCTGATTGGCGTGCACGTACCTTGGAAGGTAGGGCTGATAGGGGCGTTCCGACTACGTGGATGACACCTGTTTAATTTATGGCGCGTACGTTCTAGATTTCGTTTTCCGCTGGTACGAATTAAACTGTTGCGCAACAACCTCGACATGATGTGCCATTTTGAATAGCTAGAGTGGACATCGGATCATTTGTTGAATTAGTCAAGTACACCAAGAGGGGATATTTGATATTACCTAATGTTGGTTAAGTTTGGCCAGAAATGCTTGCAGATACATTTCTGCTAGGAATAAGTTTTGAGATATGTATTAGTGACTATACATCACTCGAGGCGACTTTTCGATCCACCCGGCAAACCTTTACGGCAAGAAACGCGCCACAAAGCCAGCGCGCCCGCATGCGGTGGCGCGACTTCGCCACGGTACAATCAACTCGTTTAATCGTTGGACGGATTCGTCGCAAATGATATGTTGGGGAAGGCAGGCAGGCGTTTTGCGTCGTGTCGCGGCCGCCCGAGCAAAAGTGCCAATTGATAAGTTATGTTTTGCGAGGAGCCACTCCCGGCCCTCACTGGACGATTATAATTTCATTAGCCCGACACTGGCGGAGGAGAAATCGGAATTTGATTCCGAACACCACTTTGAAGACACGGACGACCCAGGGACGTTCGCCGGGGAGAGTTAATTGATTTTGCACCGATGCGTTCGCATGCAGTTGGCATTATTGGAGCGACCACGACCGCTCGGATTAAAGCATAAGCCTAGCGTGACTTTCGGGTTGAGGAGGCCATTCGCGCTCTACTCCCCGTACAATTACACGCTCGTTGCTGAAACGCTTATCACAGACGGTGAAGGAGAGCTGAACGAAAAATCGCCTTCGGTCCCTCGGTACCATCCTTGGGCAATGGCACGCAAAGTACGCCGTGGCGAATACGAAATGAACCGATTTCTGCACAACGCCACACACGCCGCCGGTGGCCATTTGTGTGTGCTGAGGGTCTGAAATGAGGCCTGCCACTGCTGTATGGTCCTTGGGTTCAGGGGTTTTTCTTTATGGGCTTAAAATGTAACCTGATTGGCGTGCACGTACCTTGGAAGGTAGGGCTGATAGGGGCGTTCCGACTACGTGGATGACACCTGTTTAATTTATGGCGCGTACGTTCTAGATTTCGTTTTCCGCTGGTACGAATTAAACTGTTGCGCAACAACCTCGACATGATGTGCCATTTTGAATGGCTTGAGTGGACATCGGATCATTTGTTGAATTAGTCAAGTACACCAAGAGTGGATATTTGATATTACCTAATGTTGGTTAAGTTTGACCAGAAATGCTTGCTGATACATTTCTGCTATCAATAAGTTTTGAGATATGTATTAGTGACTATACATCGGTACACAATTAGGAATACAATGAATGAAGAGTGTTTTCTTGTGCTTTTTTAGCGAATCAATAAATTGCTATATCCCAATGCTTCAGAAGCTGGTACAACACATACTCCAGAAGGCTTGCGTCTTTCAATTGAGTCAAAAACAAGGCATAGCAATCCACAACTACTGCATTGACTATCAATTGGGCAAGGATCATCACACAGACAGACTAGTTAGACCCAATTTGAAGCTTTACTTCTTTGCAGACATTGGAATACTTGTCCAATTCAACAACAGTTCACAATAGCTAAGGATACCATCGTTGAAATCTGATATCTTAGCTATAGAACCATGTTTAAGATGAACAGGTATTGATTTCTGTTTGACCTAGACGATATTCTTGACACAGTATTTTTGTAAGTTCGTTCTCTGAGATTCAACTGAAGGTTTTGCCACTAGCAAAAATATCGATTTCCTTTATAATAATTGAAGATCCAAATCGTCCGCTGCTCACCAGCACTCGTACGTACAATAAACCGTACAGACGAAGGCAGTTTTCCATTTCCGCGTGTCTCCTCAATCATTAACTGCGCACCATTAATGATTCATACGCAAATCGTCGAAAATTTAACGATATCATTTATCGCTGACCTCCCGGTTCGCGGGGTTCGGAATGGCGCCTGGTGAGGTGTTCTGTCAGCCCCTCGGCCCCACACCGCCTTGCACACCGCGTGTTTCTTCCATAATCGAATTAAAAAGCGTAAAACACGGTCTCTGCACAGCCTCAGCGGCCAAGCTCTGCCCGCAAATGGATTGGCGGATGGCGCCCGCCTGTTGATCGCCCGGTAATTGACACAATGATCATTCGGTTAAATATTTAATTGGTACCAATTACAAACGTTTTAAACGGGTGTGATTATTTAATTTGCACGCCACCACGCGGAACGGTTAAGCGCGCAGCGGTGAGGAACGTGACAGTGCGTGAGGATCGCACTGCCGTACGCCAGAAGTCAGTTCCGAGCGCGGACACTGTCAAAACGTTGTTTGCGTGCCAAACCGAACGCACTCCTGTGATCACCCACTCGGCTGCGGATGCGGTTAGTAATTTGATTATTTTTCTGATCATTTGTTATGCCTACTGCCTGCAGTCGCGGCTCCCGGAGCGCGCCTCTGTGGCTTTTTAATATTTAACAGCCGATTTTCATCCGAAATTAAACCGTATTCAACACACCTGCCGTATTTGCATACGATGCGGTCCGATTAGCCGATGGGGCCTGAAGTCCGAGCGGCAATTATACCCGCGTATGTGACAGGAGCCGAAATGTCCTTTAAATAGACAATATGCCTTGTGGCCGCCCAGTTTGGAAGCGGTTCGGCACAAACAAAAAAGAGTGAGAACTCAATAAACAATGCGGCATCGACCCCGGCTGAGGTACCGTGAGGTACTCGGATCGATTTTCGGCCGTGGCAAATTTGCAAACGTTCCAGCACACGCCCGCCCCGAACCAGTTCGCTATCTTTTAATTGAACGTCTATAATCGGTTTGGCCCCGGTCGCATTTCAGCCCGCGAGCGACAGCCGGCTGCGGCGGTCGGACCACACCGAGATTGCACATTTTATATGACACAACCTGCACCGAATTGGTGTGGAAGCTCCCGGCTTAACCCTTCAATTAACTGCAATGTGGCGAATGCGGGACGTCAGGTGAAAATTGAGAAAATGTGACGTTTCGAATCGATTAAACGTAGCTGCTTCCGGGCTGAGTTATTACACGTTCTAAGGGGTGGGCAATGGTGGAGACGTATGCGTCCATCTACCACAGCGACTTTGATGGATGCGCGTTTGCAATGCGAATACTCTCCATCGTGTCGCGACTGACAAACGACTCCTCTCGAAGGGCGAACCAGTGCGAGAGGCGCGTTTTAAACGATGCCACAATGTCATCGAATGTCCTCCATCAGATTGGTGGCGAGGGGCGAAAAACTGAGCACATCATAATTGTGTCCATTCGAGCAGATGTAATTTGATTTGAGGTAACGACTGCCGCGTACTGTACTGTGACAATTAGAAGGTACGTCTGAAACATTAACGTGTTCGTGCGATGAAAAGCTGTACGACTAGTGACCAGCAGAGATGAGCTACTTGGAAGGACGTTGGCAATGCGAACAATATACTTGAGTTTGACATGGATGTGTGAACTGACTCAAGAGTACCGGAAGAGTAACTTATAGACATATTAACAAATTACATAATGGTGTTCGACTTAATTACGATTATCAGCAGGCAACAAGCGCAATAGCTGCAATGGACGTTAGACGCAGTTGGATTTGGCTTCATTTCTGAGAAATTGATGTATTTGAAATCAATAATTATGTTATCGAAATGTTCAAATTTAATTACTGTGCATACGATAATCTTCAGCAACAAACGGACGCTGTAGTCACAAACACTCCACAAATCCCGCTTCACTGTTGCGGAGAAATGCGAAATGCCACCTCTTCTGTCGCACACACATAATGGAAGTCTCACAAGCGTATAATCAGTGCGTTCTGTTTGATCCAGCAAAAAGGATTACTTCTATTGCACGAGTCGTTATGATAAATCACAGAACCGAAACGGATCAAACGTGCTCCAAGCAGCTTAACCATTTTCAATCGGCACAACAGTGCCAGTGCAGTGAACAAACAAGCTCTTTGCATCACTTTGTCATCTGCAGCATTCGATGATGACTGGGGGGCAAAGATGTACAGAAATAGGTGCGAGTAGGTCATCCAGTCCGGCACGGGAAGCTGGCTAACAGTTATTTTCGTTCGTCTAACTGATGCTATCCGTTTTTTACAGTCCGGATTGAAGCGTATCCAGTGCTGCCACCCGACGCAAGGTTCATTATTATTTGTGGAGCATGCGGACATGTTTGAGCAGCCAAGCGGTGTCAACCCTAACCGAGAAATGGAGAGAGGGTTCGAAAATGAGGTCTCTCATTACCCTGCACTGAATGAACTGAATGCTTTTCCAATGCGGCTATTGTGTGCTACAACGAAAACGCAAAAAAAGAAAGAAACACCATATGTTAATGAAGGGTAGATAAGTGCAATCGGGTCGTGGTCGGGTGGCCCGTTGAGGTCAATTCGTTTAACGCGATAATTCGAACGATAATTTGTGTACGGCTCATAAATTCACGGCTTAACTTCTGGGGCGACCTTTGGACGCTGCGGACGGGGGCACACGGTTATGCTCCTCCCGAAACCAACGTTCGGTGTGGCTTACTTGGGCAGGAGCGCACATAAGAGCTGGGCACGGGTATTTCTGTTCTTTTTATCTCTCCACCAAAACCGGGGAAGATAAACGCGAACCGTACCCCAGACGGTGTCCCGCTGGGAGGCTGGGAGCAGCGAAAACTTCACCAACTTTAACCGTAATTGAAACCTTCCCGGCAACCCTAACCCCGAATGTTTACTCTTACTCGCGGTTCCGCAAAGAACGCGGTTTGAGGAATGGTTCGTGAAGCGCAAACACTCACACACACGGCAACTATCGAACGGGTTGTGAACTGTTTATCGGATGTTTACGAGATAAAAATAATTAAAACCCGTCCATCCAGGCGGGGAGCCGAACGTTTCGGGAGAAGTTTTGCGGCCGAAGAAGAACCCAACCCCACGGTACAAATTAAATAATTGTGGAGAATGTAGAAATTCCTGCACAACCACCAGCGGAGCCTGTCCGTTTAGTGTACGCAAACAGAACGCGAAGAATGTTGTGCCGACGGTAAGTGCTTTTAGCTTGGCGCTGCCGTCGAGGCCGCTGGAACGAGCCGAGTCTGGCGAAGAGGATGGGAGGTGGTTCTTGGAGCAAAAGTTAAGAATTATGACATCGTGTGACAAATTTGTTTGCTAACCGTCTTCCCTGCTCATTAGGTTTGCTGATGAGCGTAATTAAGAAGCGGGCTGCCTTGACAGGCCAGCGGGATTGAATCGGGGTCAATAGAAATGGCAAAGAGATGGTACGGTGAGTTGTATGCACGCGGTTGCAGTTGTACGAAGTGTGATGAAGTTGGCAGTTCTAGCTGATGAGCACAAGACCTTTAATCGAATCTGTTAAAAGTCTGTTAAGATTTCGAAAGTTGTAAACAAACATGCAATCTTTGAGTTCACAGGTTCCACATACCTGGTAGCAAACTAAGCGGAACACTGAATGTCGTCAGAGCAAACAAAGCTTCAGCTCTCCAGCTTTTTAACTGATTTACTGAGCACAGCCGGTGTCTCCGGCGGATAGTGCAAAGTCCACCTCGACACGACTTCAAAGCCCGCGTTTCGTTAACCTAATGAGCGGTGAATTCATTAGAATGGGACACACTGCACACGTACGATCATCCCGCCCGCCGATGACGTCAAACAGAACCGAAGTGGACACTCGAGCGGACGTCTTCGCAAAGGGCCCCCGGCTCTTTCTTATCTATCGACGATAAAGCAATCTGCGTTCTGCCAGATCCAGCAAGCTGTAAGATACTCCACCCAGCCGTCTTTTATTGGTCTGGCTGTGGAGTTCGTGTCTCTTCAATTTTGGCAGCGAAAGCACGCATTATTATCACCGAAAAATCGTGCTGGAAAGTGTCAGAAATACCCGTCACGCGATGAAGATGACTCCGGAATGCGCTAAAACAAGAAGAAAAGGGATGAGCCCCTTCAAAGCCATCTTGTAATCGTCGATAATAGCTGTCAGACGGCCCCCGTCCGTTTTGACAGGTGTAATTTCGGGTGGCCGAAATGTCAGCTAAGTGAACATGTGCCGCTCTAGTGATCATTTGCGACCCAAAGCCTTCTAGCGATTAAAATACGCAAGATGCGTACAAAAGGCGTAGTAGAGTCGTTAATGATGCCGCTACCGGCTGCGGCTCCTACCACTCAGTCTGTCAGTCAGCGACTGCCGTGTTTACACTTCGTACGCCCGGAGCGCTCTTCACAGCGTAATTTGATTCCGCTTTCGGAATCTCGCGCCGTGTTTACATCTCGTACATAATATTTGCCCACGCACGCCACGATCAATTTACATTTAAATGACCTTCCTGCAAACTCAACTTACTTCCCAAAAACGCCGAAGTGGCGCACACTCCACAAGAGCGGCGCTTTTGGCGAGCGAGCCGGTGTCGGTGAGTAGGAGGGCTGCATGCGTCATGATTGGTGGCGTTGAGTAACCGAAAAAAGAAGGAACGAAACTCCCTCCCCAATCGAGGATCTACCACCATCTGGCGTGTGCGGGTGAGTGTGCAGAAATTAAAACACGGCACGCCCGCGTGATGTCCGCCGGACTTCTTGGAACGTCCAGGGCGTCATATTTCACTCGACTTTAGTGTCTCTACGCGATACACGCGGTCGGGCAATCAGGAACCGTTTAAAGCGTCATTTGGCCGACGCTAAGGCGGAAAGTTACTGTCAGCGCACGGGGCACGAGAAAGAAACGATAACTCCCGGTCCCGTCGAGAGTGAAGCTTGTAATCCCCAAACGTCCCGGGCTGTTGCGAGCGATCCGAAAGTTATGCATCGAGCGCGTTATCGTGCCGGTGGTTTGCAATGCACTTGCTGCACCCACACCGTGCTAACTTTCCAGTCGCTGGTTGCTCTTTCGCGCTTTCGCGCTGTTCGCAAAGTGCTGCCGGGGGAAGGACAACTTCTGGATTATCCCGCTTTCGCCTCAATCGGTGGGTACGAATCGCCGATCACTGATGAAGCTGTCACTCAAAGCTTCCCTCTTCCGCTTTGTCAATCTTCCGAACTAAGTTGAGTCAACCGCCGCTTCCTCCCAAGAGGGACAGAGTTGCAACTAGCGTTGCGCTAGGAAGAACGCAAAGTGACATCAACTTTATCACTTCACGATTAATCATGCACGATGGGGAGCGTTTTTTTTTTCTTCTCTCTCGCACGGGAAGAACTCTTCAAGATGGAGCGTGTTTGCTCGGGAGAAGGGCACGCGAAAGCGATTGTGCCCGAGGGCGTCATA
>KZ067132.1:63667-109233 GCA_002091845.1 Anopheles cracens | reverse complement strand
TTCCCTTTTCTGCGTTTGCCTCTCTCTCACACGCACGCAGACAAACACACATTATGATTAATCGTGAAGTGATAAAGTTGATGTCACTTTGCGTTCTTCCTAGCGCAACGCTAGTTGCAACTCTGTCCCTCTTGCGAGGAAGCGACGGTTGACACAACTTAGTTCGGAAGATTGACAAAGTGGAAGAGGGAAGCTTTGAGTGACAGCTTCATCAGCGATCGGCGATTCGTACCCACCGATTGAGGCGAAAGCGGGATAATCCAGAAGTTGTCCTTCCCCCGGCAGCACTTTGCGAACTGCACGAAAGCGCGAAAGAGCAACCAGCGACTGGAAAGTTAGCACGGTGTGGGTGCAGCAAGTGCATTGCAAACCATCGGCACGATAACGCGCTCGATGCATAACTTTCGGATCGCTCGCAACAGCCCGGGACGTTTGGGGATTACAAGCTTCACTCTCGACGGGACCGGGAGTTATCGTTTCTTTCTCGTGCCCCGTGCGCTGACAGTAACTTTCCGCCTTAGCGTCGGCCAAATGACGCTTTAAACGGTTCCTGATTGCCCGACCGCGTGTATCGCGTAGAGACACTAAAGTCGAGTGAAATATGACGCCCTGGACGTTCCAAGAAGTCCGGCGGACATCACGGGCGTGCCGTGTTTTAATTTCTGCACACTCACCCGCACACGCCAGATGGTGGTTGATCCTCGATTGGGGAGGGGGTTTCGTTTCTTCTTTTTTCGGTTACTCAACGCCACCAATCATGACGCATGCAGCCCTCCTACTCACCGACACCGGCTCGCTCGCCAAAAGCGCCGCTCTTGTGGAGTGTGCGCCACTTCGGCGTTTTTGGGAAGTAAGTTGAGTTTGCAGGAAGGTCATTTAAATGTAAATTGATCGTGGCGTGCGTGGGCAAATATTATGTACGAGATGTAAACACGGCGCGAGATTCCGAAAGCGGAATCAAATTACGCTGTGAAGAGCGCTCCGGGCGTACGAAGTGTAAACACGGCAGTCGCTGACTGACAGACTGAGTGGTAGGAGCCGCAGCCGGTAGCGGCATCATTAACGACTCTACTACGCCTTTTGTACGCATCTTGCGTATTTTAATCGCTAGAAGGCTTTGGGTCGCAAATGATCACTAGAGCGGCACATGTTCACTTAGCTGACATTTCGGCCACCCGAAATTACACCTGTCAAAACGGACGGGGGCCGTCTGACAGCTATTATCGACGATTACAAGATGGCTTTGAAGGGGCTCATCCCTTTTCTTCTTGTTTTAGCGCATTCCGGAGTCATCTTCATCGCGTGACGGGTATTTCTGACACTTTCCAGCACGATTTTTCGGTGATAATAATGCGTGCTTTCGCTGCCAAAATTGAAGAGACACGAACTCCACAGCCAGACCAATAAAAGACGGCTGGGTGGAGTATCTTACAAAAACAGTCAGTAAACAATCAAAACAAGCTGACTTAAGTTGACAGTATAGCCTAAGTTTGTGATTGGTTAGTGTACTTATTCATTAAGACAGTATAAGGTATAGCAATGAACAGAGATCTTCATGGGTTTAGAAGTATAGTGCATCTTAAATAACAGTCATATCATACAAAGCCATTCCTTGAAAGACCTTGGAAGTCTAAAGCATGCATTTATGATGCTCTAAAGAATCTTCTCTCGTTTCTTCAACGATGTCTTTATGATTTTCGTAATGAAGTTGGGCCCCTTTACGCCCCTTACAGAATGAAATCTTACTCTCGCATCCATCTGCTGCATTCATCGTACCCGTACGCCGAAACACATCACACCTCGATCCCAGGTATGCATCCCTGCATCATGTTACCGTGCGTCTCCAAGCCGATCAACCGCAACCGACCTGAAGGCTATCTGTCAGTTGGCGGTTTGGCGAGTAGCGGCGGCGCGCTGTGTGTTGTAAAGCTGCCGCGCCACCCCGTATCAAATTCTCCACAAACCACCTGACAAGCGTTCTTGGCGTGCGGTGAGGATACGGCTGTCAGTCGAGGCACCGCTGCAATGCCGCGTAAGCGGAGTACGGTGGCAAAATTAGTTCCAGAAGTCGATCCTCAGCCAGATCCTCCACGCGTCCGTCCGACTTAATCTGCTGCTCGGCCCCAGACAGCTGGACAGACCGGGGGTCGGCCGTAGTTGTTGCTGCTGCCCGAGTGCATTCGGAAATGTAGCGCCGATGCCGAGCGAAAGCACGTGCAATCATAATTTAATAACAATTCGCTGGCTCCGTTTTTCCCCCCTCGTGTCCAGAAGGTTGCCCTCACGTGTGCTGAGAGGTGCGCGTCGCCGCCACGCCGCTTTCACACGATCAATACCGCACGCAGGGGGGACCTTGGACGTGTGCAAGTGAGCGTAAACATGGAGCGCTGGAATTTGAATAAATATGCACAGGCTGTCACGATGGGACGATCGGAATCGTTGCGACAAATGCGCTCGCGGGTGTCATAATGGCGGGTGAGTGATGACATTTCCAGTGCTGACAGGCACCGCTAGTGCCCTTTCAAGTAGCATCGTGCATCCGTTTCGCACTCATACACACACACACACATACAGTTCATTCATTTGTAACAATTATCTGTCGATCTCGTTCGTGGCTCGTTCCCTGTCGCGTTCCCTGGCAGCTTAAGTACACGATCTCACGTTTCTCGCATTATCACCGGTGGTAGTAGTAGACGCATCCGGCATCCGACCAGGTCATAGCTCGATCGCGAGATGATCATTACCGATTTCAGTCCATCCCTTGCGAGCTGTACAGCTGGATCGACCAACTTGCACGACCGCATGAGTTATTAGCCGAGGGCAAAGATCGGGGAGGGTCGCTCATAAGGCAATTGTAGGTCAACGCAAAGCGTACCTCCACAGATTTATGAGCTCATTGCTGCCGCTGTGAACTTATCTCGACACAGAGTAATCTGTGTTGGTGTTCCTCCTTTCGGGAGAAGATTATGGGGTCGTTTTGTGCGAATTTTCCTTAAATTTATGATACTATCAACTCCCTTTGGTACTTGAAGCGCCCGAATGTACAACCCCAAACTACATGGAGGCAAAGTTATTGCGCTCTAGCTATTAACGATGCAAGTTAACCGCTTATTTCATGCCACTAGTCACGTTCAAGTGCTTTTAGGAGACATGTGGGCGGTGAAGATAAAAACTCTCGGTACCCATCCATCATCGAGTCTCACTTGAGGTGACTTGAAACTGGCTATTAGAAGTTGTTTTGAATGGTGGTGTTTGTATTCCCCGTATGAAATGGCATATCTCATTCTACTGATCTGTTATCTAAACGTTCAACAAGAAACAATCTACATTCCTTTATAGTCTTGTGTTGCGGCGGAAGTGTTGAAATGAAGCAGCATAACATTGAAGGCTAACTAACTTTAGACTTTTATTACTTGTCAGCGTTTGACTTGCTGCGCCTCAGACCGTATGCACAAACCTCGGCTGTCCCAGCTAGCTACGGTTAGAATTGAGCCAGAAAAAGCATATAGAACAACTTGAGATCTTCGTAAGTCTCAAAGATTGAACTAATTGTATTCCAATCTTAGGAAGATTCTCTGAGGAAGAAACCGTCTTAGTCATTTTTAAGAGGCTCAGTAGGATTGTACAGGATGGCCCCGTACAATCACTACAATACGATGACTTCACTATTGTGCAAAGCATTTGTGGTGGCATTCTACCGGTATGACTCGCCAGAATCTGCCCGGACATAAGCTGGGAAGAGGATAAACTATTTTAAATGAATTTAGCTTTAGCCTTCAGTTATTATCACAAAGATCTGGTTGGAAACTTCACAGGGGTTTTTTGTCCATTATCCCCCTATTCTGGCATAGGAGAAGATTGTCCTCACAAATCTTCTCTACCTCTTTAATAGAAAAGCGAGCCAACTAATCTCTTAGAGATCGTTTGTGGTTTCTCAGTGTCCTGCTTTTCTCGTTCATTTCCAGTGCTGACAGGCACCGCTAGTGCCCTTTCAAGTAGCATCGTGCATCCGTTTCGCACTCATACACACACACACACATACAGTTCATTCATTTGTAACAATTATCTGTCGATCTCGTTCGTGGCTCGTTCCCTGTCGCGTTCCCTTTTGCTTATTTTCCGTTATTAGGTTCTCAGAACTACAGAACTTGCCTGATCCAGAATTATGGGATAGATAAGATATTAGTACTTCTCAGTAGGCTTGATGGATTGGAAGGTATTGGAAGATATTGGAGGGTTTTTATTCGGCTTGGTTACATAAGACCCTTAGATATATAAAAACATCGAAGGATTATTGTCCATTATTGGACATCCATGGTCTTAAATATACTAAAGCGTATACTACAAACTTTAAACAATAAAAAATACTCTAGTTAGGCAAAATTTCAGAATCTTTTTCGAACAAACCTGAACCTTAGGATCGTATTATGATAATCCGAAGTTTTAACTATTGCCCAGGTGAGGTCCCCGCTTTTGGAACTTCGTATGATCAATTGCACAGGGCGATCCAATCATACCAAAACATAAAAGCTGTACTGGAAAATCTCCCCAGGATATAGGGCTAACTATCTAGCTATGTGAATAATTAAGTCAACAGAAACATATATCAGAGAACACCAATCATTGGTTATTTTCGACCTTAGGAATAACTAAATTTGAAGGACACCTTATGTTCTGGATTCTTTTAATTCTTCTGCTAGGCGTCGACCTTTTAAAAAAGATTCAAAATATTGACAATATCCGCAGAGTCCACAGATCTTAGAAGTTCAGAACCTTAAGCACCGTGTCGTGCGTATCGAAACCATGCGTAAGTAAGTTCTCACATCTCGCCCAGCAAAGACCCTTGCAAGGAGCGTAGTGTAAATATTTAATCTAAAGCTGATGCAGTTATTATAATTAATCACTGCCGTGTTTGCCTGCAAAGTACGGACCCACTCTATCCGTCATAATTTTATAATGAAACTGTATTAACACGCACCGTAAACATCCCAGCCCAGCCCAACATATTGACCGAGGTATTGATGAACCCCCTCGCACTTACTGGTCATTTTATCATCATCTCCTCATCGCTTCTCCGCTGGCTTACTCCGGAATACCTCCGGGCAGCCGTTTCCAAACCCGTCGTCGCCCCGGCAAAGGAGTTCGTTTAATAAAATCATACGTTTCATAAACGGAGCGCAACCGATAAGGATAAGGTAAATATTATGCCCCGCTGAAATGGCTTCATTGTTTGGGACCTAGCTTGGCTGGCTGGTTGGCATCTCCCCTCGAGCGGATTACTCGCTCTTTGTCTCACGCACCTCGTTTGGCTCGGCAGAAGCATGCAGCTGCAGCAGCAACCACAGCAGCATCGAAATTAATGCCATGTGCCCATAAATTTCCGGCCTCGAATGGCATCCTCCTCCGTGACGGGCAGCGTCTTGGCCGCAGCCAATGCACCAGCCCGGAATGGGAGCGCATACGCAATCGATTCCGGTGCGATATTCGATGTACGGCGTTGCAGCCCGCTTCCAGGACCACTTTCCCGTTTCGATTAATGCGAACCACGATGGGTAAAGCAATTAAGCGTAAATCACCCTTCGGATTGCAGTTGCTCACCCCGTTTTAGAGCGTTCGCTTCGGGGGGCGAGAGGTTCACAGTGTGCAAGATCCCGAAATCCCGACCGGGACGAACTTTGAATGTCGAACTCCGTTCGAAAGTAATCGTCTTGGGAAACCAGTTTCAGGGCGCGGATGAGAAAGAGAACCTTCCAACAGCAACAAGCGCAACGAAGCATTCTTGTACAAAAAAAGCCCCACCGTGCGAAGATGTTGGTTGCTAAACGCTTTTGGGTAGCGCAACGCCTCTGGGAAACTCGAGGACCGTGTTTATCTGTACCTTAATTTATCGCGCTTACCTTCCGGGTGTTTTCAGCGACGATTTTTTTTCTTGTGGGATCCAACGCAGCATGCAAGAATTAGTGCTCAACGTGGGCCTTTCGTTCGGGCCTTATCGGATCGGAACTTCATTTGTGATAAATGTGCGCAGGGTTGGTTTTTTACGCTAGACCACTGCAGGTGTCATTATGGTGATGATTTATACACATAAATCCTGTGCGCACAGTGCGCGTTGCTCGGTGGAAGGTTGATTCCGATTCGCAAGACATTCCAGGCGTGTTGCAGGCACCGCGCACACATACACAAACTCGATTATCACCGTCACTACTTCTGACCGGGCGTGTGCAATTAGCATTATAATCTAAAATAATTTGCCGTAATTTTGATGCGTTCGATGCACGCTAGAGACCGCACGCGGACGCGGACGTGCAGAAAGAGTTGGAAATTTAAATTAAACACTATTAATAAACGCCAATAAACGGTGAGTTATGCACGGTAAGGGCCAGTACCGTTTCAATTGCGAATTTATTCTTTATTTTGATCGCAATCGCCATAAGTAGTCGCTTCATCATGGTGAGCCCGAAGTGAAGCAAGTTTGAAGTCCTGGCCCTCAGGATTATAAACTGCGTGGAAGTTGTAAGCTCGTTGTGAAACGTCAAACTGCGCGATGTTTACTTTTAGTAGTAGGCTTTGTTTTGAGACGAGTTGACGAATTGCACTTTTCACATTCAACCCTCGAATAGTTTTCGTGATATATCCTAATTTTGTGTCTTGGCGACTAAACTGAAACGATGGAAAACGATGGAGAACAAACAAAAGCAACAAATCCGGGCAAAGATGTGGTATCAGCTCGCACAAAAATCAGTTCCCCCTCGAAGGTTTCGACAACCGAACTAGGCTCTGTGCATTCTCCACCGTTCGCCGATGTGATGCAAAAGTTTCGTCGGGAGTTCAAAGACTTTGCGCTCTTCAAAGGAACATCCTTCTAGCATGATCGATATTTCCGGACCGAACACTACGACAACATTGTAAATCGCGGATGCCCGGATGATCTGTCAGCGGTGCTGCTCGTTACGGGAAGCGAAGCGCCCCACCGATGTGAGAAGACCACCGTCGGGAAGCACGGGAGCGACACGTCAGCACGATTCGCATGCATAATGATAGGTATTTGCATGTAATTAAATTATAGTAAATTGTTATGAAAAATGTTATAATTAAATATAATTCTTCGAGAGGGAGCAGCGACGCGGCGGCCTTTACCTCGTTCGGCTGTGCAATGTCATCGCGTGGAAGACAAATCGCCCAATTGACACACACACACACACTCCGCACGGTCAGGCAGGCGCAGCCTTAGAGCAGTGATTCTGCCCCCGTCCGCAGCGTCCAAAGGTCGCCCCAGAAGTTAAGCCGTGAATTTATGAGCCGTACACAAATTATCGTTCGAATTATCGCGTTAAACGAATTGACCTCAACGGGCCACCCGACCACGACCCGATTGCACTTATCTACCCTTCATTAACATATGGTGTTTCTTTCTTTTTTTGCGTTTTCGTTGTAGCACACAATAGCCGCATTGGAAAAGCATTCAGTTCATTCAGTGCAGGGTAATGAGAGACCTCATTTTCGAACCCTCTCTCCATTTCTCGGTTAGGGTTGACACCGCTTGGCTGCTCAAACATGTCCGCATGCTCCACAAATAATAATGAACCTTGCGTCGGGTGGCAGCACTGGATACGCTTCAATCCGGGCTGAAAAAAAAACGGAGAGCATCAGTTAGACGAACGAAAATAACTGTTTGCCAGCTTCCCGTGCCGGACTGGATGACCCACTCGCACCTATTTCTGTACATCTTTGCCCCCCCAGTCATCATCGAATGCTGCAGATGACAAAGTGATGCAAAGAGCTTGTTTGTTCACTGCACTGGCACTGTTGTGCCTTTCTCCTGCTAATTAACCGTTTGCTGGACGTTGTTGAAGGAAATGTTCCTTTTTTTCTGCGACTGCCGCCGCAGCTTCCCGGCCGGATCGAGTAACGAGCAGCCGATCCGAGCCGCGAGTGGCAATCAGAAACCAATTTTCCTACAGACGCCATAATTATACGCCCGGCGTAACCATCCGAAGTTGCCACGCTCCTTGCGCGCGCGCTCCCTTCCCTGCCAAACTTCGATTTTGTTGCCGAGATGTTGCGAAACAAGACGCGGTTTTCGGAATCAATAATTTCGTCGAAGATGACGACGACCAGGACCGGCATCTATCTGCAAGCATCTGTATTATAATCAACACACCGGGCAGAGGCGACCGTCGGTAATGCGATCTTTAAAGTGCCGTAAAAAATTATTGATCTATAATTACTTTATTTGATTACCGGGTCGCGGTCGCGGCGCGTTACCAGCGTGGGGTATTGGGTATTGGCGAATCGCCGCGTGAACCATTATTAGCACGTTTAAGAAAATTGCACCCCAATCGTCGTCGTCGTTCTCTCTTGCACGAGAGACGCCTGACAAGTGACGTAAACAGAACGGCGGCGACAGGGGAGAGCGCCGCGATCGCGATCAGTCGCGCCACCGCATGCGGGCGCGCTGGCTTTGTGGCGCGTTTCTTGCCGTAAAGGTTTGCCGGGTGGATCGAAAAGTCGCTTCGAGTGTTCTTGGAACACGTTTGAGATCTGGCAGCAGGGACAGCGGTATCTTCGGAGTTAGAGAGCTTCTGGAGGACTCTTGAGGTGAAATCTGAACTCTCCATTAAATTGTACATCTATTCTAGTTTAAATATTTCAAAAAAAACGTAGCCTACGCACGGTTTCAACACACCCATCTTCAGGATCGCTTGCGTCTTGAAATGATACATTTTATGCTACCCAGCACGGCCCGGTATGTCCACCCGTGGCCGTGGCGTAAACATTTCTCCTGCTAATTAACCGTTTGCTGGACGTTGTTGAAGGAAATGTTCCTTTTTTTCTGCGACTGCCGCCGCAGCTTCCCGGCCGGATCGAGTAACGAGCAGCCGATCCGAGCCGCGAGTGGCAATCAGAAACCAATTTTCCTACAGACGCCATAATTATACGCCCGGCGTAACCATCCGAAGTTGCCACGCTCCTTGCGCGCGCGCTCCCTTCCCTGCCAAACTTCGATTTTGTTGCCGAGATGTTGCGAAACAAGACGCGGTTTTCGGAATCAATAATTTCGTCGAAGATGACGACGACCAGGACCGGCATCTATCTGCAAGCATCTGTATTATAATCAACACACCGGGCAGAGGCGACCGTCGGTAATGCGATCTTTAAAGTGCCGTAAAAAATTATTGATCTATAATTACTTTATTTGATTACCGGGTCGCGGTCGCGGCGCGTTACCAGCGTGGGGTATTGGGTATTGGCGAATCGCCGCGTGAACCATTATTAGCACGTTTAAGAAAATTGCACCCCAATCGTCGTCGTCGTCCTCTCTTGCACGAGAGACGCCTGACAAGTGACGTAAACAGAACGGCGGCGACAGGGGAGAGCGCCGCGATCGCGATCGGCACTGATCGGCAGAAGGTGTCAATTTGGCGGCTGCCGCGTACAGACGATCGAGGGCTGTTTGTGGAGCACGTTACGCGTGGTGTGGCAAATTTGTCACAGTTAGTTCGAACGCGCACGATAATCAATCGTAAATAAAGCAGTGGTAACAAGATCTAAACACACAGACAACGGAGTAAATAGCATGATGTAACAAGGGGATGCACTGTTCTCAACAAACTAAAGGCTCTGTTGTTTGATCAAAGCTCAACAACAAATGATACGTTTGACAGATTCGTTAGTATCTGTCATTTTTCGTTGACAGTTGTGTTGTCAAAACAGTGGCACGAAGTTTTTTTAGTTCCATTTCAATAGGATTGTTTGACAACAAACGGTACAGAGATCAAAAGAGGTCTGGACGAGAGGAATACAGAAGATATACTGACTTGTATGCATCGTCTCCAACTCCATTTGTTTACTTGTGTTCTTAAAAATATTGACTAGTCCAGGCCCATAGCTATCAACATGTTGGACCTATAACTAACTTCAATCAAGTGTATTGAGATTACAGCAGATATCTATAGTTAATAGAAGACAGTGGATGTGTTCGTTCTTAGCGCATTTCTTCCTTATCTTTTGACCTGTTCTCTTCATGTGATTGTTCTCTTCATTCCATTTCATTACTAGGCAAATGCCTATTATCTATTACTGGCTATAACTCCTGAAACCATCAACCCAGCTCACTATCACGTGTCAATAACAAATGTCCGACGCGTGCACCATAAAAACCGACATGTGTAATTTATAAACCCCGTTCATTGGATAGAGGACGTCTTAACTAAGTTGATGGGCACTTTTCAGCTTTTCAACTACCTGACCGCAACTGAAAAACCCCTACATAGCGTACTCTCGCCGCCCATTACTGGTAGGGTCGCGTGGCCATGGGAGTCCATTAAGTCAGCGGTAAACTAATTATATTGCTGAACAACGTTTTTACACGCTCCCATACACGGCATGGCACAGCGCCTAATCAACTCCCCATAAGCATCGATCAACCGCGGCGATCCGATCGGGGTGGAACCACCCGCCGAGTTCAAAACGGATCATCCATCCGCCGTGAGAAAACTCTGTGGACCGTGTACCGCCCATCACGAGTGCGAGCGATTGCTGTGACGGTGAAGCTTAATTTATATCGATTTCCTCATGTTTAATTTATAGCACGTCAATCGTGCCGACGCACGGGCGACGGGCGACGTCCAGCAAAGGCAAAAACCTCCCATCGACACAAGTCGGCTCCACGCACCAAAACCAAACAAAACGAAACGAAACAAAAAAGAATCGCCCAGAAAGAACTGCCCCCATTTGGCGACATCGCACCACGGGAGGAAGCCGTGCGCGTTTCGCGTCCTGCTGCGTGAGATCCGCAAGACATGTCCTCGCCGGGGGTCATAACTTCATCAGACTTGACGAAGGTGGCTTCATTTTCCGCGCTTCACGTAACGTCGATCGAGCCTCCAGGGAGTTGGCTCCTTCCTTTTCGCGCACGGTGAGATTTATGCACCGGCGGGTTTGCCCTCCCGGTGCCAAAGGTGGTGCCAATGAGGTCTCGAGGGACACACACACACACACACGCGTCCGAGATCGACGCACGGGATCGCCCGATCGGCACACAACACACAGCCGGTGGGGGAGCATGCGTGTGTGTGTAATAAATTAATTTTAATTACCCCAACTATCCGCTAAGTCAATTAAGAGTTGTAAATAATTTATCCAACCCGGGCCGGTCACGCAATCCTCGGGGGCAACAGGCGGCCGGGATTTATCACATCTGCACGCACCGCTTTCGGCCGGACTGTGCGCAGTAGTAGTAGTAGTAGGCTGCGGGACTGCATTGATCGAGTTGCGTTTTGGGTGGATTTCAGGTGGCTTAATTATGGTGGTCTCGATTCCCGATATCCCGGTTCAGTATTGGCTCGGTGTAAATTATGTCACACCTTTTCGGGGGGAAGAGGATATTACATGCTAATAAATTACACGCACGAGCTGAAGGTTAGGAATTTGGGGCTGCGATTGGAACCTGCCTTGCGTACGTAAGAGGATAGTTTATGTAAAGGTGTCTTTCAACCAATTTGAAGAACATTTAGACCGTTTTGCATAGCACTTAAACGGCTGTCAGTAATACAACATTCTCTTCTGAAGAGTGCTACCTCATTAACGGAGCTGGAACCTAGTCCCGTATGTGATCGATTGAGATTTATATTTAGCTCCAATCAACAACCAATCTTGCTCTTTACGGTCCTTTATCATCCGAACCTTGAATGAGGAATTAGTTGCTCTCTTAACCTGCATCCAGAGTCTGAAGAAGTATAGACGAAGTCCCTTAGCTTTCCTGAGATGCTATCTAGTTCGAATATATAACCAAGTGAAGTGTCTAAATGTCACTGCAATTCGTCACAACAGACCTCATCTGTCTTCTTCCGCTAAAGAGACCAGCTCAATGAGTTGTAGGTTGGTTGTGTCTTGTACAGCGCAACAAACTCCAATGGGCTATGGTCAGTATAATTTCTCCAAACAATCTAGCTAGTCAGGATCTTTGTTGTCTTTTTCAACCAAGAGCTAGAACCAAGAGCTAAGATATATGGATGCCTACAAGTCATTCAGAAGGTCGACAAACAATAACCCAATAAACAATTGGTGGATTTCAGCATCTTCTGGAACAATCTGAGATCTCGAGAGATAGATCGTAGCAAACTGCAATAGCAGAGGAACTGTAATGAAAAACCGATCTAACCCAGAAACTGGCCAATATACAGCTCCTCTCTGTTTGTGAACCCGATTTCGAAGTAGGGACTTTATATGCTAACCTAACCTAGGATGTATAGTGGGCCAAATGGACCAGAGTTGTATTGCCGGAAATGCTTATCTTCTTGTCAGTAAGTGTAGACTAACCTCAACAACTTACAAGCTAGTTCTTGCTAAAGCTAATCCATCAGACAGATAGTTCGGTAGGCAAGTTTTTTTCTTCTACAAATCATGTAAGCCCATCTCGTCTTAAGCAAAGAGGAGCTGCCTTTACAACAAGTGTTATCTTAAGTACGTAGTACAACCGGAATGTTCACACTGTCCACTTCTATCTCTCTCTCCTCTTCGCCTTCCCCAGGAGCCCGACGTCGATGCTATCGTCGAAAACATAAATCTTTACCGTTCAATTAGAAACGCCACCGGCCACGAATGGGACCGCGACCGGCCGGCCCGCACAACAGCGCCACGTAAACGCGGCTCATCAACAAGCCGCCTTAAGATAAGCCCATTTAACGGACGCCGTCGTCAAGAACGGTCTTCGGCAATGTTCGACTCTTTTCGTCGATTCTTTGAAGAGTTTTGTTTTGTTTTTGCGTACTGTTTTGTGACTCTTCGAGCAATTTTGCTAAGCGTCGAAAAACTTAAAGAATTGATAGAAAATTTCGATTTAGAAAACGGTTTGATGTTTTCTCCGCACATCCAAACGATTTTTATTCAGTAATTAAGTTGTTTTACCAAGCTTTTTTATCACATACAAATCTTACGAAATATAAGTGATTTGGTGCTATTTTATCATTTGATTAGCTACAACGATTTGAGTTTGATTCTATTAATTTTAATCAGAACATTTGTAAAACTTTGGTAAATAGTTCATATACATATGCAAGATTTCTAGAAAAGTTACAAGATCGTGACAAAAACGATAGGAACAATGATGAATAAGGGTTAACTCTTGGTTATAACATAACCTCTACTAGGCTATCAAGGGTCACCAAGATAAGACAAGCTCAGCATATGTCACCTCTCAATATATCAATACTTTATCTACCTAGCAGATGTTACTGTTGGACTCTTTTCCCGCCCAATCTCCTCAACTAACCCGCTGTCACCTAATTAAACTCGACGCCTCCGAGTCACTCCGCAATTGATGAACTCAAACCTCGGCGACAGCAACAGGGAAAAAACCCTTCCACGCACTGTCCTAGGAGGATACGGTCACGGCGCAAACGGCATTAATTTACTCGACTTCTTTCGCCGCGTTTGCCATCATCCGTCGGCTCATAAAGCGATGACTAAATGCAGCAACCGGGCACAATGGGCAATTCGTCGTCCGCCGGCCGGAGCGGACCGGTAGCAGACCAGCGGCCAGCGGGCAGGACATAATTTATAAACTTCCATTCACCCCGCAATGAATTTATAACGCGCTCGCCTCGGTGTGTGAGTGTGTGCACGCGAAATGGGGTTTGTTAACGCGTGTGCGCTTGTCATCATAGAATCGGGCCCATTACTCAACGACAGCCAACGGATCATAAGTTATGCGAACTGTTTGGAGGGGGGGAGGGCGTCCTCCAGCCCGGGGTCCGCCAACTCGCGATGCAATTCGTCGCATTCCGTTCGTCGGAGCGGGCAAGTCCGGCTGTCCGGCCGATAAATGGAACGGTCCGGCGTCGTTTGAACGGTGCGTTTTTCTGCTTTGTTCGTTTCTCAACGCTTTGTTCCAGCGGAAGCCGGTTGTGGCGGCTGTGGCTTCCTGAAACACAACCGGCCGGAAGAACCGGCCGAATCACGTCAATCGCGTTCGCCAAATCTAGCAGTGGCGCGCTTGCGAAACAAAACCACCGATCCCGCGGATGGATCGGGGGAAGCAATTAAAGCTATCGAAAAATAAAAATCGTTAATGTCCACCGTGTTGCAAGCTCTGGAGGAGCTGTGATGCAATGTTCGCGGGGGTTATTTTTGTTCTTCTTGTTTGCGTTATTGATAGTCGCGCTTGGGTTCGCTTCCAAAACCCCCTCCTCCACGCCCGATGATCGATGATGCGCCCGTCCAACACGACGCGTACGAAAAGCATACAGTCGAACATATTCGACACCATCGTACCGTTACGAGTACGGGAAGATATGGCACAAAAAAAGGAAAAGGGAACAGAAGCGGCAAGGCTGTTAAAATAAATCGATTCCACCAACTCGCACATTATAAATGGAGCCTTTTTCTGCCTCTCTTCCCGCATCTCGTGTTGTGCCCAAGGGTGTGTGTGTGTGTGTGGCTACCTTTCCAATCGATCACTATCAGCGCCACACTCTGGGCCACTCGGGGGCTGTGGACACCAATTACCAGGGATCGGGGTCCGTCCGGTGCAATAATTGCCTTTCGTTGAGTTGTGTTTCGAATCTCGTTACAATTCAATTGAAGCTAGCATTAACGTCGTCCGTGTGTGGACGTTTTTCTGCCATAACAAGACCGGTAAGAGGATAGAGGCGAATGCGAAGCAACAGAGGTGCTGATTCGCTTCGTCCGCGGTTCCCTTTGTGCGACGACGCATAAGCTTTAATCTGTACATGCGTTCCGTGGCAAGATCCTCGCGAGACACAATTCCACCCTTGCACGCGGTACGCGGCTGCAGATTAATAAAGCGAGATAGTATGCACGCACGCATTTTAAAATGTGATAAAATCTTAATAATGTTATAATTACACGTGAAGCCCGCGGTGTGGAGCCCGTAAATAAACACGGCGATACGTTTTGCCGCCCGGTGGGCTTGTTTCCTCTGTGGGGATCTGCAGAATATGTAAAGTTGTAAGCCTGCGGGATGATGGTTTTAGTGATGATCGCAATTTTTCTGTTTGTAATTAAATCATTGGTATGAAAAGTGTTATGGCTGGATATATCCGTGTGAAGTACAAATGAATCACATACGAGAGATTGACTCAATCAAGAGGAAATTATGGAGTATTCCTATCTTCCATATTGATCCAAGTGCAATTGATGGTAGTTTGCTGAATTATAATAGTTTAATTATAATAGTATAAGATTCAACAAACTTATAAGTAAAATTACAACAAAACCGAAAATGAATATAAATAGAAAATACTTACAATGTGGTAACAATATGGAGATGTTCTAGTAATCAAACAATATCAATAACTAAAAAACTGAAGTGAACTGAAGGGAGTTCTGTTCAAACAAACAAAAATTTAAAAAAAAACTTATATAAAAAGGAAACAAATATAAAACAGATGGTTTGAAGTAACTGGCATATACAACCAAAATCAACTAAATAATCTAAAAAATAAAAATAGATAAAGTATCTCAGTAACAGATTTAAGAAACTATAAATTATAAACGACAATATACCTATATGTATCATTTAAAAGAAAACTAAAATCAGTAAAATATAAAAAAACACAGTTTATATGGGAAGGCACTAAAAAGGAGATAAATATGAAACCATTGAGAAAGCAACTGAAACACACCAAGAAGTAAAATTATCAAATAGTTTGCCTTTAACAAAAAGTAAAATTACTGAAATATTAGAAAACCACATTAAATTTATAGTACAATGCAAACAAGCACAAACAACTAAAGTTTTAAGAAAGAATAAGTACGCATAAAACAGAAAACAAGAATGACTATGAGACAACTTACCAAAAATATCTTGATTATAGCAAAAAACTATATTAAATTATATGCAAGACTACAAACTCGATAGCCATTGGATTCTGAATAACAACGACCTACCTACATGCCGTGCCCGGGTACTGGGAGGTCCTTTCCTGGCCATCTGTGCCTCCCACCGCGACTAATAATGTTGCAAAACATAATGCCCCATCTCATGTCGCTGCATCCCTCCCGGTGATTGAAATATGCAAAACCGTTTCGCATGTTTCTCCACCCCCTTTACATGTCACGGGCGACAGCGACAGCGAGCGGCCGCTTTTCCCGATCGCTATCGGCCCGGCCCAACGGTGCAGCGAAAACGCTTTGCAAACACACGATCGCACTTCGGCGCACGGTGCTGCGCCGTGGGCTCAACCTCATCGCCACCATCGTCGACGGGGCGGAGCAGAGCGCCCTGCACGCCCAGCACGATGCGCACATTAATTGCATCACCACGCAGCGGGAAAAGCAGCAAAAGTAATAAAAATAAACCCACAAAACATTTCAATTTTCCGGCACGCCAGGCGGGCCAGGATGTCGCAGGGATTGCAGCGCGTAGGATGCGCCTGCTTTAATTACATCTTCAACAACGCTGACGAAGAACGTGCCCGATCGTCTTAATTGCCTGCAACGCTTGCAAACGGGGGAGTTGCCTTCCGGCCTACGAGATCTTTCGAGGCGGGCTTGATCGGTTGATTTTTACGTGCGAAAGGGTTGATCGAGCCGGGGTACGGAGATGCTCTTAATGTTTCACGTTTTCGTGTGTGTCGATGGCAAATATGTAACGCCTGTGAGATGAGGGAACTAATTGATTTCATGCTTGTTCGAAACGTTGCAAAGGTTTTCTCATCTCATGGGAGCTAGTTTCTGCGATGCTTTTTATTTCCAACTGTGTACGAGCAATTGTGAGAAGAGATAACGTTTATTCTGATGGAGCAAAATATGACCTTTGATAGCAGTTTTAAAGCTACTGCTTATAATTAGATAAATTTTAGAAGAATATTCTAACCATTAGCAAGTTTTGACAGTTTTTATGCAAATGTCACTTTGACAATTGACAGTTAGTACATCAGTTAGTACATTAGTGCATTACACAGCTGTGATGACAGTTAGTACACCACAGCTGTCATGCAAATTCAAACGGAACGTTTCTTTTTGTAGCCATAAGAGAAGGTAATGCAGTCGATTTCTCAGAATTTTACCAAAGCAGCAGTTTTGCATACTTTTGTTTCTCAACAAACGAGCACTTGGGGAAAACATGTATTTGAGGTTTTTGAACAACATTTCATTGAACCTTGGTTGTTTTAGTACAGCTCAAATGCTCTGGAAAAATCATTAAAGTCTCCAGATCTTATGCGATCGCTCCAGGAACTAAGAAGTCTAAAAAGAAGAAAGTCGATCTGCAAACTTTGCTCGTTTCAACTCTCCAATTCTCACTCGCCCTCCCACTCGCGTCATGCGCATACAAATCCAGCCCTCAATAACTCCCACTCCGTTGATTGAGCTTTATTACCACCAGCGAAATGTCCATCAAATCCACGCACTTGATCCGCATCGAAACGATCACGGTATCGCGTCTCTCCGTTTTTTTTTGCAACACGAATCCTCCGATTGTGCCCTTCGCCCAGTGCAATGAAATTTGAGTCCTGTCGTCCGCTGCACGGGCCGTGAGGCACCTTTCACCTTACTCGAAGTCGTCGCGGTGGCCGGCGAACAATTAACCGTCCCCGGGCGAAAGGCAATTTGCATAAATTTCCTGTCAGAACCAATCACACTAAAGGTTTCGTTGCTGTGACGGCGAGCCGGTTCTGGGAATTGGGTCCGCTTTCTGGTGGTTACAGCGTAAGAAAGTGATCTTGCGCTCGTGTGGGAAAGCGTCTGTTATAAGCGATCATTGATCATCTCGTTTTTTGTTCGACCTTCCGCCTTAAATGAGCTCCCCCAGTCCCCCAGTATATGCTGCGCGTGGTGGCCACAAAAACCACAAATTAATTTGTAACCGATCGCGGCTACGATCGATCGATCACCGAGCGAAGGCGGTACGCGGTTTGACGAATGCGCAACAGCAAAACAAAAAAAAAAACAATCGCATTTTTGGCCACCGCTACCGCAAATACAACCACACACGCACGCTGGATATCTTCATCGCATTCCAGCGACGTCATTTCGTCGCTTCGTCCCTTCGTCGCAGCGTAGCGCGGAATTCGTGTCCCAATCCATGCCGAGCGTGAGGGGGCTGGGAGCTCCATCCTGGTCCGTCTTTGTAAGGGTCCGTGTGCGTACGTGCCAAAAACAAACAACAATTTACGGTATCGCGCATACACCATACCAAGCCGGCCGGCCTGATCGGCCACGGTTATGGTGTTGTGCAAATCGCAAAATCCAATTCCACCGGCACTGGACCATCTTTGTACCGCCCCTGGAACGTGGCTCGCAGACGGAGACGTATGACACACGTTAACCCTTGGGCGATAAAGTTTTTCACATACAATAATGGCCCTGTGTTGGATGACTTAAGCGATGATCTGATCGGTGCTATTTGATCGGTGTTCACCTCAAGATAGTCGAAAAACGATTAAATTATCGTCGAATGGAATCAGCTCTCAAAAAGACTGAGAAACGCAATCATAAAGGAAGCAATGCCCATAAAGAGTGAAGCACCAATGAAAGTGTAGACTACCCTCAGAAAGTGTCGAAAAACTAGGAATAGTGGATCTCAGTTAAGTTCTTGTCAGCGGGGTATTAGAACAAAACTACTTCACTGGACTTTTATCTACCTTTTTTTAGATCTTCCATCTATCTAGCTTGTTTATCGTAAGCTTAGGTGATCTTTTTTCAATAATCTTATGGTTTTTCAATAATATAAGTGTTCAAAGATTGAACTAAGCTTCTGAAATATTCTATTTTCCACCTCACCTCAAACCAAATAACAAGGTATGATGATGAAGAGTGTGTAGTAGCAAACTAAAAACACATCGAAAATGACTATCAAGCGCATAATCACATTTGGTCCTTTGAACCGGACATACACTTGAATGCACTAAGCATGCAACTCTAACATTGTAAATCGTATTATTATATTCGACAATACAAAACAATACTGTGCATATATCAAATCAACGAATACATCATCAATACATTTAACCAACGAATAACAAATATCTCCTCGTGAGGAATGGGTTTACATGAAAAACACACTATCTCTTTCTCTCTCTGGGTCAGAACCACCCTGAAGGGTTAAGACCCTTGCGTAGCGTACCGATAGCCATCGCGATCGCGATCGGCCAGCAGCACTCGGGGCCCAATTTCGCCCGGAGCCCGCAGCACCCGATCAAAAGACTTGCGCGACCGATCAAACAACGAACCCCGCACGATTGGTAGTACAGCGTCGATGACACTCCTTCCCCCGGTATATCTGCCGGTGATGCTGCTTTTTTTTTCACCCGGTGCCCTCTGTGTGTCCGTGTGTGCCGCGGGTGTCAAATAAGGCATGGCCCGGGCAGCGCGTGTTCGTCATATTCGCCTGTGTTTTTTTTGGCTCTGTTTCGCGCCTGCTTCACACACACACACGCAAGAATCTCTTCTCTGATCAATCAATCGACAAGCTGTCGGGGTGTTGTTTTTTGTTGCGTTTTATTTCTGCTGCTCGCTTCCCTTGGCTTCATGACGGCTGTCCGGACGGTCCTTTTGCGCTCGCATCCGGGTCTCGGGTGTCGCATCGATCCGTTTGATGGATTCTTTCAATCATGTAACCGTCTCCCTCTCCTTTGACTGCTTCGTGACAGGATACACAACAACATGGCGAGCGGCGGTCTGCTGAAGGTGGAACACCCGGCCAACAATGGCACGGGTCTGATGCCGGGACGGCTCTCGCTCAGCAGCGACAACCTGGCCGCCGGAAGTAGGCTGGGCAATGGGGAACGCGGCGGCTCTCTCACACCCAACCTGCCCTCGATGGATCGGCTCAGTGCGCCGATTTTGACGCGCCGAAAGTTCAGCTTCCCCGCCAACCTTCACTCGACCGCCCTGCTCGGGTTCCCGGAGATAGGGAACCGCGACGGGATGGGCGGGGC
Source organism: Anopheles cracens (assembly GCA_002091845.1). NCBI lineage: Eukaryota > Metazoa > Arthropoda > Insecta > Diptera > Culicidae > Anopheles > Anopheles cracens. The sequence goes on along the minus strand of KZ067132.1, from coordinate 89,329 downwards.
GTCCCTCTCCGCCTCCAGCACGGCGCTCTCGGCCCGGAGACGGCTCAGCAACGTGAGCGATGTCGTCACACGCAAACTGTCGAGCACGATCGGCTGGAAGCAGCCCGTGCTGCCGTCCGAACCGGAACCAGTTCAGCTTACTAACCTGTGAAGGCCGGCAAGAAGAGAAGATTGTCATTCTCTTAGTACTTAACGGCAGGGTACACTCTCGATCGGTAGTTTCCCATCGGGTGAAAGCCGAATAAGGGCAGATATTATTCCAAATCAAATCCAATCCGCCGAATATCTGCCGGATGATCTAAGCATCTAAACCACAATTATGATTTTCGTTTCGTTATCGTTTCCATTATCACCCTTGCCGGTATTTCAAACGATCACTTTGTTTGTTTACGTTTGAAACGAAACAAATTTGACAGCCGCGATTGCTCGAATTATTCGAGCAGTTGATGTTCAATGTTTTCGAGCAGAATTTTAATTTATAATGTATTTTTCCTGCATTTTTGCTGCACAAAAATGGGATTATAAAAAACTTTTCCACAATTTTAATGTACTTTCACCCCTCCAAGGATGCACCTGCCCGTTGTGGTGTGTTTTATTGGAAATGCCATTCGCACCGCGAGATAGCGTGCGCACGGCTGTGTTTTTAAAATACGAAATTTTCACTGCTCACAACGATATTCACGTAGAAAAATTGCACTAAATATGAAAACAACATAGATTACCAGTTGCCGGTGCTAATAACTGCGCACACACTTGCTTTCGACGGTAACAAAAAAGCAAAAACACCCACACCACACGGGGAGCGATCGCTCGTCATCTGGTGGTGCCCACGATCACGAACAGAACAGTGCGGCCGGAATGTTTACATTCGCCTGCTGAGAGAGCTGTGCTGAAAGCAAAACCCCCGTAGAAGGAAATCCTGGCGCTGACCCGCGGATGTAGTTAAAAACCCCTGGCGAGAAGTGTTTTTCGGAGGGTTTGATTGAAAGAAAAGCTGCGTGTGCGCGTGTGCGTGTGTGAGTGTGCGGAGGGAATGGAACCGTCGGACAATTGATCGCAGCAATCGTCGTCGTCGTAGTTGTTGTTGTTGTCCGTCCGTCCGTCCGTTCAGCCAGTCCAGCAGCTTCCAGATCCAACAACACCGTAACGGCACGATGTCGTCTTCTTCGTCGTCGTCCGGCCTGCAGCACCACCAACAGCAAGGGACGCCCCGGTCACCGATAATGGCCGCGGCGGTTGCTGCTGCGGCCGCGATCGGCTCCGTGACGGTGGGTGGTGTCACACCCGGCGGCGTTGGTGGTGCCGCATCCCGCCTCCCGACCGTCGTCGGTTGGACCAACAAGCGTAGCCCGATCCATCATCTCACCACCAGCCAGGATGTTATCAATCAGGTGAGCTTCATCGGCAGTGGCGCCTCGCTTGCTCAAGGTTGCTGGCTGCGATTGCACACTCACACTAACGCCAACTCGCGCTCGCACGTTCCAGGGCAAATGTCTCTGCGGGGAGTACATCCGCGCACGGCTCAAACGATCCGGTCTGCTCACCCGGAAGAACCTGCAGCGGCTGCGCAACTCGATGGAGCACTGTGCGGCGGTCGGTGGGGGTGTGGTGGTCCGCGAGGCCCTCCCCCTGCTAAACGGGATGGGCGAGGAGCTGGAGCGGATGCACCCGCGGCTCTACACCAACGTCAGCCGGCAGATCTCGAACGAGCCGTGGGGCGAGCTGACGGAACCGGACACGGTCGGCTATCTGCTGCACGTCGTGGCGAAGGATCTGTTCAAGAGCGGCATCACCTGGGGCAAGGTCATCTCGCTGTTTGCGATTGCGGGCGGGCTGGCGGTCGACTGCGTGCGGCAGGACCACGCCGACTACCTGCAGCAGCTGATCGAGGGTATGGCCGACGTGATCGAGGAGGACCTGAGCGGGTGGCTGGTCGAGCGGGGCGGCTGGCTCGGGCTGCAGGACCACGTGCATCCACCGCAGCCGGAAATCTCAGTCGCCGGATGGTTAAGCATCACCGTCCTGACGCTCGTCGTGATCTACATCGTCTCGCTGTTCCTACGCGTCATCGGCACCGACTACGGGGAGCCGAACCGACCACCCACCAACTGAGAGCCCGGTTCACGTCTAATCCTGCTTTCCAGCCTATCGGGCGCCTATCGCTTACCTATCATTCCGCCTTACTTTAACAAGACAAAAATCGCACACAACATGCCGCCCGTTGTTTGGGCAGGGCTACTCGACTCGACACTTCTTCTCAGCAGCTCACACATTCGCAACTACTCTAAACTAGCTGCTTGCCAACAGTCACAGCCTGCTGGGGACCTCGGGTCTCGAGTGTGATACTAATGCCGCGCTCAAAGCAAACCAACAATCCAACCAATAGCTAACAGCTAATAAGGAAGCAATATGCCGTACCGGAAGCCTGTTAATGTTTTGTTTTAGTTGTAGTGTTTTTTTTTGTTTCGTAGGGTTTTTGTTTCTTATTTAATATGCATTTTTTAATTCACGGTGTATACTGGGGGAGCGGCTTCCAGCACTTACACCTTATGGTAGGAGCTTAATACATACGTAGAAAACGGGGGCATAGAATGCAATAAATATACAATTCACACCGACTTTGCTGCCGGATTCATCCGTCTTCAGCACCGTGCGGTGTGAATGGGTGGTAAATGTTAAATTGTTTTTTTTTACCCCCAATTACTTTATGATGACAAACACTACGCTCAGCCTCCCGGTCACGATCGCGTGCACAGCTATTAATCGGTTCGTGTGCGATTGTATCAACGAAACGATTATAATTAGCAACGATAATTAGTGCACACGCTAAACAAGTGTGCTAATTATCGGCTGAATGCGATCTTTCGGCTCGGAAAGCTCTCATTATCGCTTTTATTCGGTGGTGGTGATCATGATCATAAAATAGCGCTAATAAGGCTATGGAACTACTAACGATCACACCTTTATTTGATTGTTTATTTATGATATTGTCATTAGCGAAAGGTATTCAAAATAGCTTTCTAGTCAAGCCTTAGGGAAAACCAAGTGCAGCAGAAAACGAGAGTTGATTTACAATTAAAAAAGGCACACGCTGCTTAAGCCATCGTACTGGATATGGTTTTGATCATACAGATGTAAATAGATAGTTTTTATTCGTTTCTTATCGAAAAAACTGAATATTAGCACGGGATTACACATTTGCGGGTTTCACTCTCTCCCTCTATTGTTTTAATCATAATAATAATAGTAATAATAATGATCTAGTCCTCCCCATGCCCACGTTACGTTGCACACGCGCCACTGTCGAACCCCGTGTTAAATACATCCTCAAATGCCACCGAGGCTTATCGCAGGTACACCTGCAGCTGCATGGCCGACTGCAGCAGCACCTTGATGCCGGGCATGAAGCTGGCGATCTGCGAAAAGTCCGGCCCGGAAACCATCTGCGTGTGCAGCCCGATGCCGTTCGCGTAGTCGCCGGCCTGTATCAGTGCCACCAGCTGGTTCAGACAGTTCAGCGTGTTCTGCGAGAGCTGCAAAGGAAGAGGGACGCGGACACGTTAATGCGTGTGCAGGACTAGGAAATTGCGGCGTTTCTTACCCTATTCTCCCGCAGTAGATCGTAGAGCATTTCTAGCCGTTTCGAGACATCTTCCAGCTTCCGTTTCGTTTGCTGAAGAGAAACGTTGATAACATTATTAGCAAAACGTACATGAATCAAACGGAGGTGCGCGATTCTCCTCATACCGGATTGCCCGCCGACGCCACACATTGCTTCTTCAGCTCCTCAAATACTGTCTGCATGAACACGTACTGCTCGGGCAGCGGTGGCTTCTGTTTGGGGGGCTCCGGAGCAGCCGGTTGCGCCGGTGGTGGCTGCATTCCTCCGTCCATCGGTTGCTGCTGCTGCTGTTGCTGTCCGGGGTAGTACATGCCACCCTGTCCCGGGGTCGTACCGGCCGGTTGGTACGACGGTAGCGTCTGCTGGAAGTTCTGATAGTTGATAGTGTTCGACTGAGGCGATTGGGCGGCTCCCATCGTCGGATTGTACATGGTTGGCTGCTGAGGCGCCATGTACGATTGCTGCTGCTGCTGCTGCTGTTGAACGCCCGTGTTCTGCATGTAGTTGCTGTTCGGGTATTAGCAATGCAAAATGTTGGAATGTTTTCTAGTTTTTCAAAGATACTCAAGGTGTAAACTATGAGAACGGGCAGAAGAAAAATTAAACATAAATCTTCACATTCGATCAATGAAAGAAGACGAACGAAACTGCAAAACCAAACAAAAACAGCGTGAGAAAGAGAGAGAAACAAAGAAACGGAAACGAAACACGATAAAACAGGGCTCAGACATTTCCGCTAACCTGGGGCGAGGAACGATTTGAGTGGTCGTTCGCGTGCGAATCGATTATGCGGCGCCATCGTCTGGTGCCGGCATGGACGGCGGACATTTCGTACTGCTCGGTATACTGCACAATATGTCACATACCACAGAACCCCAACCCCATAAAGCACAATAAAACACAAAGAGAGAGAGAGAAAGAGAAAGAAAGATACAGAGAGGGAGAAAAAGAGTTGACAACACGAAAAGACGACACGGAATATTGGCACAATATATGTATATACAACAACGAACAGAATGCAGAAAACAGTAGGGTGCATAAATCGAAATAAAAATAAAGAAGTATAAAGATAAAGAAAATAAAAGTAAAGGAAAGAAATAAAGAAATCGTTATGACATAGATACAGATGCGTGTATGAAAGATGAAACGAATGGAAGGAAGGTAAACCATAGATGATTGTCCAAATAATGCGGTTATACACTGTTAGGAACAGGTGGAATAAAAGCTAATCTAGAAGTTACAACAAGGATCCATACTCAATCAACCTAATCGCATTATGCAAGAGTATCTTATATGATCTGGTATGCCTACGGCATAGTTCAATTCAGAAACTATGCACTGAGAGAGATGCTAACAGCAGATTACACCCATCTTCCAGCCGTAAGTACATTGTTGTCACATCTTATCAATCTATTAGATCTGGTCAACAATTTACTCATGGTTAGAATGTGGTTGTAAGCCTCTGATAGAAGAATTTCCTGGTTTAAGAATTGATGATGTTACGATTTTGTTTAGGTACTCGTAACGCAGATCATCAAAATGTTGGATCTGATCGTGAAAGGAACGTTAAAGACGACTCGGTTTTTTTTTCAGACATACAATTGTCCATTGGTATCGCTCTATTAAAGGGGAAAGTGTAATGAGTTGTTAAGTAACGCGTATAAGAAGATAAAAGATACCGCTTGAAAAAACGTAGGAGAGAGCTTTTTGATCAAAGTTAGATCAAAAGAGCTAATGTCATTTGACTAATCTTGGTGCTAGCGATAAGTGTATGTTTATGTAAAAATTTAAAACAAAAACAAAAATATGTAGGAAATTGTAGGAAATTGATCAACGGCTCCACAGCAACCCGAAAATTGAAACATACAAACGGAACGATAAAGAAACCAACAGCTCAGGGTAGGACAATTTCAAAAGCAGCTTACCGATAGATCAGTACTGTCGTCCGTACTGGTTTCCGTTTCGGTTGAATTGTTCTACAACCACGCGCGCGCACAGACACACAAAAATGCACGTCAGACACAGAGGACAGACATACAGACATTTGTCGCAGTTAGGAAAAAAGACGATTTGTGTTTGCGTTAATGCCGCGAAACGTGATCGAAATTGAAACAAAAATGGCTACACACACATGCGGACTACTACGAACTAGTGATGGAAAAAGTATCGAATTTTTTGTAACGTACCGGTATCTGGTTTATTAGCCTTCAGGAAGTACCACATGAAGCGGGCGTGCTGATCGTTCGTCTGGTCCGCCTTTTGGCGGCAGTATTCGGCGTAGTTGCCCTCGCTGAGCACCCGCTCGAGCTGATTCGAACGCTCCACCAGCTCCGGATCGGTTACCACCTGGTTCACCGTGACCGTACGGCTGGTGCCATTGAACGTAACCAACTTCCCACCGAACTGCAATCAGAAAATGAAGATAGTGTCACAAATGCGTTGTATTTACATACGAAAACAAAATGCACTAATTGCGCTAAGTTTAAACAAAAAATTGCGGAGGACGCATGGAATTTGCTTTACACATGACAACTGAACCAAAAATGAACGAAATATACAAACCTGCACAATCCAGGGAGTAATATCTAGCTAATGCTGAATGCTTTGAGGTTTAAAGGCGCAAATATACTTCACTTCTTTTTCATAACTTATCTTTGTCCATAAACAAGAACTTTTTCACACACACTCCACACTGCTTTCTGATGTGCGTACTCACCCCAAAGCAGGCACCGGCCGGCCTTCGCATCCAACGCGGCGGACGCTTCAAATCGTTGCTAACCGCTCCGTGTGATTGCACCGGAACCGACTGGCTCGGCTCGTGCCCAATGTTCTCCATCCCCGGGAACGAATCGGCAATCTTATTGCTCGTCTGCACCTGCTGATGCACGCCACCGTGGATCGAGTAGATCGTATCGTCTGGTCCGCCTTTTGGCGGCAGTATTCGGCGTAGTTGCCCTCGCTGAGCACCCGCTCGAGCTGATTCGAACGCTCCACTAGCTCCGGATCGGTTACCACCTGGTTCACCGTGACCGTACGGCTGGTGCCATTGAACGTAACCAGCTTCCCACCGAACTGCAATCAGAAAATGAAGATAGTGTCACAAATGCGTTGTATTTACATACGAAAACAAAATGCACTAATTGCGCTAAGTTTAAACAAAAAATTGCGGAGGACGCATGGAATTTGCTTTACACATGACAACTGAACCAAAAATGAACGAAATATATAAACCTGCACAATCCAGAGAGTTATATCTAGCTAATACTGAATGCTTTGAGGTTTAAAGGCGCAAATATACTTCACTTCTTTTTCACAACTTATCTTTGTCCATAAACAAGAACTTTTTCACACACACTCCACACTGCTTTCTGATGTGTGTACTCACCCCAAAGCAGGCACCGGCCGGCCTTCGCATCCAACGCGGCGGACGCTTCAAATCGTTGCTAACCGCTCCGTGTGATTGCACCGGAACCGACTGGCTCGGCTCGTGCCCAATGTTCTCCATCCCCGGGAACGAATCCGCAATCTTATTGCTCGTCTGCACCTGCTGATGCACGCCACCGTGGATCGAGTAGATCGTGACAATGCACTGAAAAGGGGCCCTAATGCATCGATCGTAGCAAAACCTGAGTTTGTGCCGATGCCCTTCACCTACCTGCACACAATTACACACTAATGCCCGGCTTTACACACGAATTTCGACCCTTTTCGGCCGATTTTTACGATCACAACACCCACAGAACGACGGAGGCAGACCACTTCTTATCTCTCCAGCTAGAACTAGAGCTAGGAATGTGCTCATTGGTAATACAATAAGACGCTGACTCCGGGCAAAAGCATGCAAAGAGTGCGTCCTAAACGAATCCTGGACACTGCTCTCACAGTGATCTGTTCTGGTGTTGCGTTGGAGTTGATGAGTTGGCCGAATGCAAAACGAAAACATTGCACCGTGCACGGTTCAATAAACAATGCACTGAAAAGGGGCCCTAATGCATCGATCGTAGCAAAACCTGAGTTTGTGCCGATGCCCTTCACCTACCTGCACACAATTACACACTAATGCCCGGCTTTACACACGAATTTCGACCCTTTTCGGCCGATTTTTACGATCACAACACCCACAGAACGACGGAGGCAGACCACTTCTTATCTCTCCAGCTAGAACTAGAGCTAGGAATGTGCTCATTGGTAATACAATAAGACGCTGACTCCGGGCAAAAGCATGCAAAGAGTGCGTCCTAAACGAATCCTGGACACTGCTCTCACAGTGATCTGTTCTGGTGTTGCGTTGGAGTTGATGAGTTGGCCGAATGCAAAACGAAAACATTGCACCGTGCACGGTTCAATAAACAATGCACTGAAAAGGGGCCCTAATGCATCGATCGTAGCAAAACCTGAGTTTGTGCCGATGCCCTTCACCTACCTGCACACAATTACACACTAATGCCCGGCTTTACACACGAATTTCGACCCTTTTCGGCCGATTTTTACGATCACAACACCCACAGAACGACGGAGGCAGGCAATTTTTTTTTTCAAAAAAAAAAGTTCTGTGCGGCAAAATAATACACGTCACCGAGACGTTGCTCGGGACTTCTTCAGAGGTTTACTACACGTAGTTGAAAGGTTGAGCTCAAGATGGAGGCGTTTGTTTACATATTTTCAGGAGCATAAACTACTGCTAAAATGTGTACAAACCGTTGTTTAACAATTGTTTAATTTAGTTTATGTATAATTAAACATTGCTTTGCATTTAAACTTATAACTTGTTGATTAATTTGCGGGCGCGCTCATATCAATCGAGATTGCAAGCGAGACGAAGCAACCGACAGAATGTGCTGGAATTTAAAAATGAAAAATGAAATTGAAATAAATTCAATGCCGTGGTAAAATGTGTCAAACCAATCTGACAGAAAATTCCGTGTATATTCCATCCAAAAACACCATGTGTAATAGGCCTAAAAACTTCAAAAAACCATTGTTTACAAATGCGGGGCGGTTCTTTTTAATTAATATGTAGTTTATATTACGTTAAAATGTGGAAATTTAACAAAAATATCGAATGAAAGCAGTGTTTGTTATGATGCTACGGATGACATTTGAGCCAGACAACAGACAATTGCCAGAGCACCCTATCGAACTTGGCCTGTTTGTTTGTTTTGTTCGAGAGGTGCCAGAGCGCTGCCTAAGGGGCTGCTCTAGAATAAGTTTCATGAAACAAACGACAACGACAAGTTTTACGAGTGCTCTAGCATTTGTCGGCCAACAAATTGTCGTCCGACAAGCTGTCAAACAAAATTAGGTCGCGGTTACACCCAGCGGTAACAAAAAAAATCCGTTTAATAGAGATTTACCATAGCATGCAGGCTTTTAATGTTTATACAAAATTATTTTGTGGAAATCTACAGCAAAATTGATTCATTTTTACAACGATTGTATCCAAAATCCATCATCTGAAATTTTTTTCAACCAAGGTTCAACTTGAAAGGTGTGTCACATGCATGTTTTTTAGCAAGATTGATAGCGCCAAAGTGTGTCACCGACAAAAACAACCAGATTTGTAAGGGGCTGCTCTAGAATAAGTTTCATGAAACAAACGACAGCGACAAGTTTTACGAGTGCTCTAGCATTTGTTGGCCAATGGGAAGGGGGACGCAGATTGAAATGTCATTCAATGGTTGGCGGGTAATCGATTTCCAACCAGTGAATGTGCACTGTAATATAAACTACATATTAATTAAAAAGAACCGCCGCGCAATTGTAAACAATGTTTTTTTGAAGTTTTGTGACGGATTTATTTTGCCCGGAGTCAGCGTCTTATTGTATTACCAATGAGCACATTCCTAGCTCTAGTTCTAGCTGGAGAGATAAGAAGTGGTGCCAGAGTTCATTGAACGGAAATGGCCTAGATTACTTCATCCGTTCCGCTCCAGTGTGTTTTATCCATTAAAATTCTTTTCCCCCTGCAGTATAACTTAACGGCAAGAAGGCCACCATGAAGGTGAAGGAGCTGCAGAAGATGGTGAACGTGGCCTGGTCGCCGGCCCAGCAGGCCCCCATTATGCTGGCCGCCGGTACAGCGGCCCAGCAGCTGGACGCATCCTTCAGCACGACGGCCGCCCTCGAGCTGTACTCGATTAATCTGGCCGATCCGAGCTACGACCTGGAGCTGAAGGGTAGCCAGCCGAGCACACATCGCTTCCACAAGCTGCTCTGGTCACCGCTGGTCGGGACGGCCGGTGCCGATCCCGGCCCCGCCCCGAGCGGTCTCATCACCGGTGGATGCGAGAACGGCGTGTTGCAGGTGTACAACGTGGCACAGCTGCTGGCCGGCCAGAACGCGCTCGTGGCGCAGCAGGAGAAGCATCAGGGTGCGGTGCGCAGCCTCGACTACAATCCGTTCCAGCACAATCTCGTCGCGAGCGGTGCGTCCGAGTCGGAGATCTTCATCTGGGACCTGAACAACACGGCCGTCCCGATGAGCCCGGGCGCGAAAGTGACCCCGCACGAGGACGTGCAGGGGTTGGCGTGGAACCGGCAGGTGCAGCACATCCTGGCGTCGGTGTTTCCGTCGCGGTGCGTGATCTGGGACCTGCGGAAGAACGAACCGATCATAAAGCTGAGTGATACGCAGTCGCGCATCCGCTGGCGGGTGGCCCAGTGGCATCCGGAGGTGGCCACGCAGTTGTGGCTGGCCAGCGAGGAGGATGCGGCACCGACGGTACAGTTGTGGGATCTGCGGTATGCGACGGCACCGGCGAAAACGTTCCAAATTCATCAGCGCGGCGTGCTGGGGTTGACCTGGTGCCCGAAGGATCACGATCTGGTGGCGTCCTGTGGGAAGGACAATCGGATCATCTGCTGGAATCAGAACACGGACGACCCGAACGGGGAGGTTCTGTCGGAGCTGGCCACGACGAACCAGTGGAACTTTGATGTGGCGTGGTGTCCTCGGAATCCGGCGCTCATTGCTGGGTCCAGCTTCGATGGGAACGTTCGTTCTGTGGGTGTTGTGATCGTAAAAATCGGCCGAAAAGGGTCGAAATTCGTGTGTAAAGCCGGGCATTAGTGTGTAATTGTGTGCAGGTAGGTGAAGGGCATCGGCACAAACTCAGGTTTTGCTACGATCGATGCATTAGGGCCCCTTTTCAGTGCATTGTTTATTGAACCGTGCACGGTGCAATGTTTTCGTTTTGCATTCGGCCAACTCATCAACTCCAACGCAACACCAGAACAGATCACTGTGAGAGCAGTGTCCAGGATTCGTTTAGGACGCACTCTTTGCATGCTTTTGCCCGGAGTCAGCGTCTTATTGTATTACCAATGAGCACATTCCTAGCTCTAGTTCTAGCTGGAGAGATAAGAAGTGGTCTGCCTCCGTCGTTCTGTGGGTGTTGTGATCGTAAAAATCGGCCGAAAAGGGTCGAAATTCGTGTGTAAAGCCGGGCATTAGTGTGTAATTGTGTGCAGGTAGGTGAAGGGCATCGGCACAAACTCAGGTTTTGCTACGATCGATGCATTAGGGCCCCTTTTCAGTGCATTGTTTATTGAACCGTGCACGGTGCAATGTTTTCGTTTTGCATTCGGCCAACTCATCAACTCCAACGCAACACCAGAACAGATCACTGTGAGAGCAGTGTCCAGGATTCGGTTAGGACGCACTCTTTGCATGCTTTTGCCCGGAGTCAGCGTCTTATTGTATTACCAATGAGCACATTCCTAGCTCTAGTTCTAGCTGGAGAGATAAGAAGTGGTCTGCCTCCGTCGTTCTGTGGGTGTTGTGATCGTAAAAATCGGCCGAAAAGGGTCGAAATTCGTGTGTAAAGCCGGGCATTACACAGCCGGATTCTACAACCCCTCCGGGGCGGCGTCCGTGCAGACGAACAACTTCAAACCCTTCACCCCGGCACCGCTCGTCCAGGCGTCACCGTACCTTCCCGGGGTGTCACCGTTGGACGTCAGTCAGCAGCAGCAACAGCAGCCCGGTATGGGCTATCCAGCACCGCCACCACCACAAGCTAGTGGCCCGCCACCGATGGGTAATATGCAACGGAATCCAACGCCACCACCCGGATGGAACGATCCGCCAGCGCTGAAGAGCGCTGCGAGACCACAGGTGAGGGGTCGAGTCGTCTTTAACGTTCCTTTCACGATCAGATCCAACATTTTGATGATCTGCGTTACGAGTACCTAAACAAAATCGTAACATCATCAATTCTTAAACCAGGAAATTCTTCTATCAGAGGCTTACAACCACATTCTAACCATGAGTATATTGTTGACCAGATCTAATAGATTGATAAGATGTGACAACAATGTACTTACGGCTGGAAGATGGGTGTAATCTGCTGTTAGCATCTCTCTCAGTGCATAGTTTCTGAATTGAACTATGCCGTAGGCATACCAGATCATATAAGATACTCTTGCATAATGCGATTAGGTTGATTGAGTATGGATCCTTGTTGTAACTTCTAGATTAGCTTTTATTCCACCTGTTCCTAACAGTGTATAACCGCATTATTTGGACAATCATCTATGGTTTACCTTCCTTCCATTCGTTTCATCTTTCATTTGGCCGATCTGTTGTCGCAGTATGCGAGCCTGCTGGCCGCCCAGGGATCGCTGCCATCGGCGTTGACTTACTTGGGTAATTCGACCGATCCGGAAATGGAGGAGCTGCGGGAACGGCTCTATTATGCGCTCGGACATAAGACGTACGCTCCGGTGGCTCCGGCAAGATCTCAGTACGGATCGCACCAACAACAGCAGCAGCAGCAGCAGCAGCCACCGTTCAATCCGATGTTCCCGACGATCGGTCAAGCGGCGAAGATGAAGACGTACGGTCAGCAATCGGTTCCACCGGCACCGGTTCCGACGCTAAATCCCATGTCCACCATGCCTCCACAACCCGCCTGGGGCACGTCCGCCTTCCAGCAGCCAGCTGCGGTTCCTGTTGTGGCCGCACCGCCGCCACCCCTCGCCACCAAGCCTCCGGTAGGTCCACCGCCGCCTGGTTCCAACACCAGCACCGACCTCTCACAACCACCCCGGCCATCGAGCGTCAGCTCGCAGTCGGGTGGGGCCTCGCTCGGTCGGGCAAAGTACGTGCTCGACCCATCGGTTACGTCCGGCCCGAACTACGGACAGTCGAACTCGAACTTCTACAACCCACTGGCCTACCAGCAACCCCAGCAACCGGGTGTCGTGAATCAACCGCCCCAGCCCACAGCCGGATTCTACAACCCCTCCGGGGCGGCGTCCGTGCAGACGAACAACTTCAAACCCTTCACCCCGGCACCGCTCGTCCAGGCGTCACCGTACCTTCCCGGGGTGTCACCGTTGGACGTCAGTCAGCAGCAGCAACAGCAGCCCGGTATGGGCTATCCGGCACCGCCACCACCACAAGCTAGTGGCCCGCCACCGATGGGTAATATGCAACGGAATCCAACGCCACCACCCGGATGGAACGATCCGCCAGCGCTGAAGAGCGCTGCGAGACCACAGGTGAGGGGTTTCTCTCTCTCTGGCGTGAACGAATCGAGCTCATGTCTCAATCCTGTTATAGGTGGATCGGATCTGTTGGCTAAGGTACAGTACCGGTATCTGCGCGACAACGAGAACTACCTTTCGAATCTGATCTCCGCGCTGGTGCTGTGCGATTGGAGCGGAGTCGTGACGCAGTGCACGATCGACTCGTGGAAGGAGGCGCTGGTGGCGGCCATCACGCACTGCAAGCACCAGCTGCCGCTGCTGTGTGAGCGGCTGGGCGAACGGCTGCAGGGTGAGTCCGGCAGCAATGCGGATCTGGCACGGAACGCCATCCTGTGCTACATCTGTGCCGGAAGCACGGAGCGGTTGGTGGAGGCGTGGCAACTGTCGAAGGGGTCGGGTGGGGCGGATCTTGCGGCCGGAGAAGAGGAGCTGGACAAGAACAACAACAGCAACCGGGACCTGCAGGAGCTGGTGGATTTTTCTTCTGCCCGTTCTCATAGTTTACACCTTGAGTATCTTTGAAAAACTAGAAAACATTCCAACATTTTGCATTGCTAATTTTCGTTATCCTACTACTGTTTTCAAATTTTAAGTATTTTTTCACGAATTATTTTTTTAACAACAGGTGTACAATGGTAGTGTTTTTCACTATTTTTCCCTCGTAACATTAATTTTAATAACTATTTTTTTATACCTCATGAAGAGGCTTTTTCCATGTTATATATTTTAATTATCATTTTATTTCTAGGCTTTAGCGTTCCTCCCCAATATTTTATCTTTGCTTTCAAATCATAAGACTACAACGAAGCAAAGAAACTTCATGACATCCAAAAAGAACGATTGGAACTCTTTTTGGAAATCATCAATGCGATAATCGGCTTGCTAATTCTATGCGAACGTCTATACCAAGGCATCGAAATGTATTGAAATGTCCAACAAATGTTGACCCTTCCATAGCTACCCAAAATTGCTCTTTATTGTTGCATGCTGTTTTAAATGATTTGTTAAGGCGTGTATTTCGTTTCCTCCGACTAACAATTGACGTGACGGAGTGTGGCTTTTCAAGTACTATAAGTTTGTCCCAATCCAAGCACGGTCTCATAGCTGTTGTGCTCTTGTTGTCCTGCGCGCTGCTGCGATCCCCTTTCCGATGCTTTAGTGCAGTGCTTAAATGCTGGTTTGCCGTTCGCTAGGAACGGAACCGATGCGTTTCTTTTCACCGAAACAATTACGAAAACAACCGCTTTCGCTAATGGCTTCCTGTTGCTTTTCTCTCACACCACTAGACGAACATAAATAGGCCTATCACACAGCTCGCCCCCACCAGACACCGCCCCGTGAAGGTGATCTCCTCCTGCGGTGGCCGCACCTTGTTCGCCAGACCGATCTGAAAGGAAACGACAGAGGAATAAGCTGACGGTGCAGGACGTCAAATCGCTCCACGCAACTCACCCATCCACCGTTCTCCGAGATCCAGGTGACCAGTTCGTCCTCGATCACGTCCGCCACGCCCTCGACCAGCTTCGGCAGATAGTCGGGATGGCCCTGGCGCACACAGTCGACCGAGAGTCCGCCGGCGATGGCGAACAGCGACACCACCTTGCCCCACGTGATGTCCGCCTTGAAGAGATCGCGTGCGATGGCGCTGAGGAGGACGGGTGCCGTCTCGGGCGTCTTCAGCTCGCCCCGGCCGAACCGCGTCAGCTGCCGTGCGATGCCGTTGTAGATGCGGGGATACATCCGTTCGAGTTCTTCGCCCACCTGGAGGAGGGTGTCGTAGTGGTGTTAGTTACGGACTTCGACTTCCGAGGAAGACGGCAATCCAAAACACTCACACTGAGCAGGGCCGGGAAGACTTCGCGCACGACATGGATGGACGGTGTGCCGATGATACTGCGGATGCGCTGTAGCCCCAGCTTCCGGTTGAACACGCCCGATCGCTTCAGCCGGCACCGGATGTACTGTCCGCACAGGCACTTGCCCTGGGTGATGATGTCCTGTCCGGTTGAACACGCCCGATCGCTTCAGCCGGCACCGGATGTACTGTCCGCACAGGCACTTGCCCTGGGTGATGATGTCCTGCGACGGCAGCACGGGCTGCTTCCAGCCGATCGTGCTCGACAGTTTGCGTGTGACGACATCGCTCACGTTGCTCAGCCGTCTCCGGGCCGAGAGCGCCGTGCTGGAGGCGGAGAGGGACGCCCCGCCCATCCCGTCGCGGTTCCCTATCTCCGGGAACCCGAGCAGGGCGGTCGAGTGAAGGTTGGCGGGGAAGCTGAACTTTCGGCGCGTCAAAATCGGCGCACTGAGCCGATCCATCGAGGGCAGGTTGGGTGTGAGAGAGCCGCCGCGTTCCCCATTGCCCAGCCTACTTCCGGCGGCCAGGTTGTCGCTGCTGAGCGAGAGCCGTCCCGGCATCAGACCCGTGCCATTGTTGGCCGGGTGTTCCACCTTCAGCAGACCGCCGCTCGCCATGTTGTTGTGTATCCTGTCACGAAGCAGTCAAAGGAGAGGGAGACGGTTACATGATTGAAAGAATCCATCAAACGGATCGATGCGACACCCGAGACCCGGATGCGAGCGCAAAAGGACCGTCCGGACAGCCGTCATGAAGCCAAGGGAAGCGAGCAACAGAAATAAAACGCAACAAAAAACACAACACCCCGACAGCTTGTCGATTGATTGATCAGAGAAGAGATTCTTGCGTGTGTGTGAAGCAGGCGCGAAACAGAGCCAAAAAAAAAACAGGCGAATATGACGAACACGCGCTGCCCGGGCCATGCCTTATTTGACACCCGCGGCACACACGGACACACAGAGGGCACCGGGTGAAAAAAAGCAGCATCACCGGCAGATATACCGGGGGAAGGAGTGCCATCGACGCTGTACTACCAATCGTGCGGGGTTCGTCGTTTGATCGGTCGCGCAAGTCTTTTGATCGGGTGCTGCGGGCTCCGGGCGAACATTGGGCCCCGAGTGCTGCTGGCCGATCGCGATCGCGATGGCTATCGGTACGATACGCAAGGGTCTTAACCCTTCAGGGTGGATCTGACCCAGAGAGAGAAAGAGAGAGTGTGTTTTTCATGTAAACCCATTCCTCACGAGGAGATATTTGTTATTCGTTGGTTAAATGTATTGATGATGTATTCGTTGATTTGATATATGCACAGTATTGTTTTGTATTGTCGAATATAATAATACGATTTACAATGTTAGAGTTGCATGCTTAGTGCATTCAAGTGTATGTCCGGTTCAAAGGACCAAATGTGATTATGCGCTTGATAGTCATTTTCGATGTGTTTTTAGTTTGCTACTACACACTCTTCATCATCATACCTTGTTATTTGGTTTGAGGTGAGGTGGAAAATAGAATATTTCAGAAGCTTAGTTCAATCTTTGAACACTTATATTATTGAAAAACCATAAGATTATTGAAAAAAGATCACCTAAGCTTACGATAAACAAGCTAGATAGGTGGAAGGTCTAAAAAAAGGTAGATAAAAGTCCAGTGAAGTAGTTTTGTTTTAATACCCCGCTGACAAGAACTTAACTGAGATCCACTATTCCTAGTTTTTCGACACTTTCTGAGGGTAGTCTACACTTTCATTGGTGCTTCACTCTTTATGGGCATTGCTTCCTTTATGATTGCGTTTCTCAGTCTTTTTGAGAGCTGATTCCATTCGACGATAATTTAATCGTTTTTCGACTATCTTGAGGTGAACACCGATCAAATAGCACCGATCAGATCATCGCTTAAGTCATCCAACACAGGGCCATTATTGTATGTGAAAAACTTTATCGCACACACACACACACCCAAGGGTTAACGTGTGTCATACGTCTCCGTCTGCGAGCCACGTTCCAGGGGCGGCACAAAGATGGTCCAGTGCCGGTGGAATTGGATTTTGCGATTTGCACAACACCATAACCGTGGCCGATCAGGCCGGCCGGCTTGGTATGGTGTATGCGCGATACCGTAAATTGTTGTTTGTTTTTGGCACGTACGCACACGGACCCTTACAAAGACGGACCAGGATGGAGCTCCCAGCCCCCTCACGCTCGGCATGGATTGGGACACGAATTCCGCGCTACGCTGCGACGAAGGGACGAAGCGACGAAATGACGTCGCTGGAATGCGATGAAGATATCCAGCGTGCGTGTGTGGTTGTATTTGCGGTAGCGGTGGCCAAAAATGCGATTGTTTTTTTTTGTTTTGCTGTTGCGCATTCGTCAAACCGCGTACCGCCTTCGCTGGGTGATCGATCGATCGTAGCCGCGATCGGTTACAAATTAATTTGTGGTTTTTGTAGCCACCACGCGCAGCATATACTGGGGGACTGGGGGAGCTCATTTAAGGCGGAAGGTCGAACAAAAAACGAGATGATCAATGATCGCTTATAACAGACGCTTTCCCACACGAGCGCAAGATCACTTTCTTACGCTGTAACCACCAGAAAGCGGACCCAATTCCCAGAACCGGCTCGCCGTCACAGCAACGAAACCTTTAGTGTGATTGGTTCTGACAGGAAATTTATGCAAATTGCCTTTCGCCCGGGGACGGTTAATTGTTCGTCGGCCACCGCGAACGACTTCGAGTGAGGTGAAAGGTGCCTCACGGCCCGTGCAGCGGACGACAGGACTCAAATTTCATTGCACTGGGCGAAGGGCACAATCGGAGGATTCGTGTTGCAAAAAAAAAACGGAGAGACGCGATACCGTGATCGTATCGATGCGGATCAAGTGCGTGGATTTGATGGACATTTCGCTGGTGGTAATAAAGCTTAATCAACGGAGTGGGAGTTATTGAGGGCTGGATTTGTATGCGCATGACGCGAGTGGGAGTGCGAGTGAGAATTGGAGAGTTGAAACGGGCAAAGTTTGCAGATCGACTTTCTTCTTTTTAGACTTCTTAGTTCCTGGAGCGATCGCATAAGATCTGGAGACTTTAATGGCTTTTCCAGAGCATTTGGGCTGTACTAAAACAACCAAGGTTTAATGAAAGCCTCAAATACATGTTTTCCCCAAGTGCTCATTTGTTGAGAAACAAAAGTATGCAAAACTGCTGCTTTAGTCAAATTCTGAGAAATCGACTGCATTACCTTCTCTTATGGCTACAAAAAGAAACGTTCCGTTTGAATTTGCATGACAGCTGTGATGTACTAACTGTCATCACAGCTGTGTAATGCACTAATGTACTAACTGATGTACTAACTGTCAATTGTCAAAGTGACATTTGCATAAAAACTGTCAAAACTTGCGGATGGTTAGAGTATTCTTCTAAAATTTATCTAATTATAAGCCATAGCTTTTAAAACTGCTATCAAAGGTCATCTTTTGCTCCATCAGAATAAACGTTATCTCTTCTCACAATTGCTCGTACACAGTTGGAAATAAAAAGCATCGCAGAAACTAGCTCCCATGAGATGAGAAAACCTTTGCAACGTTTCGAACAAGCATGAAATCAATTAGTTTCCTCATCTCACAGGCGTTACATATTTGCCATCGACACACACGAAAACGTGAAACATTAAAAGATGGCCAGGAAAGGACCTCCCAGTACCCGGGCACGGCATGTAGGTAGGTCGTTGTTATTCAGAATCCAATGGCTATCGAGCTTGTAGTCTTGCATATAATTTAATATAGTTTTTTGCTATAATCAAGATATTTTTGGTAAGTTGTCTCATAGTCTGAAAGCTTAAGTTGTTTGTGCTTGTTTGCATTGTACTATCAATTTAATGTGGTTTTCTAATCTTTCAGTAATTTTACTTTTTGTTAAAGGCAAACTATTTGATAATTTTATCTTCTTGGTGTATTTCAGTTGCTTTCTCAATGGTTTCATATTTATTTCCTTTTTAGTGCCTTCCCATATAAACTGTGTTTTTTATATTTTACTGATTTTAGTTTTCGTTTAGATGATACATATAGGTATATTGTCGTTTATAATTTATAGTTTCTTGAATCTGTTACTGAGATACTTTATCTATTTTTATTTTTTAGATTATTTAGTTGATTTTGGTTGTATATGCCAGTTACTTCAAACCATCTGTTTTATATTTGTTTCCTTTCTATATAAGTTTATTTTTTTAAATTTTTGTTCGTTTGAACAGAACTCCCTTCAGTTCACTTCAGTTTTTTAGTTATTGATATTGTTTGATTACTAGAACATCTCCATATTGTTACCACATTGTAAGTATTTTCTATTTATATTCATTTTCGGTTTTGTTGTAATTTTACTTATAAGTTTGTTGAATCTTATACTATTATAATTAAACTATTATAATTCAGCAAACTACCATCAATTGCACTTGGATCAATATGGAAGATAGGAATACTCCATAATTTCCTTTTGATTGAGTCAATCTCTCGTATGTGCTTCATTTGTACTTCACACGGATATATCCAGCCATAACGCTTTTCATACCAATGATTTAATCACAAACAGAAAAAATACGATCATCACCAAAACCATCATCCCGCAGGCTTACAACTTTACATATTCTGCAGATCCCCAGAGAGAAAACAAACCCACCGGGCGGCAAAACGTATCGCCGTGTTTATTTACGGGCTCCACACCGCGGGCTTCACGTGTAATTATAACATTATTAAGATTTTATCACATTTTAAAATGCGTGCGTGCATACTATCTCGCTTTATTTATCTGCAGCCGCGTACCGCGTGCAGGGACCCGAGCGTGCAATGGTGGGATTGTGTCTCGCGAGGATCTTGCCACGGAACGCATGTACAGATTAAAGCTTATGCGTCGCCGCACAAAGGGAACCGCGGACGAAGCAAATCAGCACCTCTGTTGCTTCGCATTCGCCTCTACCCTCTTACCGGTCTTCTTATGGCAGAAAAACGTCCACACACGGACGACGTTAATGCTAGCTTCAATTGAATTGTAACGAGATTCGAAACACAACTCAACGCGCTCGCTTTGTGGGTGCGTTTTCTGTGTTTTTTTCACTCTCTCGCTCTCGCTCTCTCTTTCTGCAACCCATCCCTATCTTAATCGGACATCCATTAGTGTCGGACTGAGGGTGAAAAATGGCCTCCGAGGCTGAATGGGGCTGAAAAAAACGCTGCAAACAAACGCGAAAGGCAATTATTGCACCGGACGGACCCCGATCCCTGGTAATTGGTGTCCACAGCCCCCGAGTGGCCCAGAGTGTGGCGATGATAGTGATCGATTGGAAAGGTAGCCACACACACACACACACCCTTGGGCACAACACGAGATGCGGGATGAGAGGCAGAAAAAGGCTCCGTTTATAATGTGCGAGTTGGTGGAATCGATTTATTTTAACAGCCTTGCCGCTTCTGTTCCCTTTTCCTTTTTTTGTGCCATATAAAACGGAAACGAACTGCAGTTAATTTGAATCGGAAACACGCTCGGCAGGATTTCACAGTCACGCGCCAGCCCCTCCGCCGAAGGTGTGAAAAAAGTAAACCAGACCAGAAAATTTCACCAACCAGAAAAGCGCGCAAGCCCTAGAACTGATGCATCGCACGGCACCCGTGCCGACGTCATCTTC
The DNA here is from genome assembly GCA_002091845.1 of Anopheles cracens. NCBI lineage: Eukaryota > Metazoa > Arthropoda > Insecta > Diptera > Culicidae > Anopheles > Anopheles cracens. The sequence goes on along the minus strand of KZ067132.1, from coordinate 68,683 downwards.
CTGAAAGCGAAAGCGCCGACGGCCTCGGAAAGGGTGAAATTTGGCCACGGCTTGTTTGTGTTCCGAACGCACTTTTGCCGTCACGATTCGTTCCGTTCGGCTCGCCGCGGCGTGGTCAATATTTTGACGGACGAAAGTGTCCGAATTTACGCACCCCGCTTAAGGCGGGGAAGGAAGGGGGGCCGCGCGAGGGGACGCTCAACCCGAAAACGGTTTGAATGCTTCAATCACGACAGCCGCGTGGATCCGCCGCGAAACAAAAGGTGAAAAGCGGTTCGTCGCTTACTGTGTCACCCGCGGGTTGAAGTCTTTCGTTTCGGTTTTTGAATGTGACGTTCCTAGACGAAGGAGCCCGCCACGCGTGATTCGTGCCGTGCTGGGTCGGGGATGATTAAAAATTCTTACTCCCCACACTGGGGGAGGGAGCGATGGACCCTGTTGATCCAGATTCTGGGTGGGAATTGTAATAAAAACCCGGTGGCATTCGGTGTCCGGAGTTCAGTGCACGCTTGGGACACTTACGCGCCAGAGGTTCCTGCAGGATGTTTCGTTCGCGAGTGCAGTTGGTGCTTTGGTGCTTGATGGGTTGTGTTCTCGCGGGTGTTGGGGTCGTTTGGGGCGATCCAGCGATCGGTGGAAGTGTCTTCGCGGCGACCATAACACGTGCACTGGTGCCTCCGAAGAGGGACGGCCTCTTGCTCGGTGCTCGGTATGGGCCCGTCCAGCCGGAGATAATAGTGAATCGTGCACCGAGCGCCACGGTGGCTCCCCAGCGAGACTCCGTTGGTGGGGTGGCTCCGGGTGGCTATAGCTATGATGTGCCGGCGACCGGCTATCTTCCCCCGGAGTCGGTGCCTCCGTTCGCGGATGAGCCACCAGCGCCACCACCGTCCGTAGTGAACAACTACCTGCCACCCGTGAGCCAGGACATCCCTCTGGCGGATGAGCCACTGTTTCCCGAACAGCCACAACCCCCGCAAGTCGTCGGAGAGTATCTCCCTCCGAACATCCCACCGCAACGGGATGAAGTGTTCGTGGTGCCGCCTGCTCCTGCTGCTGAGCAGGGCTACAACTACAACGCTCCGACGACAACGTCCACCTCCACGTTCGCCCCGCTCGGCGACGAGGGCTTCGAGGAACCGAACGACTCCGACAACTCCGGCTATCGCTACGATCCACCGGCAAACATCTACATCCCACCGTCCGGCGTGGGCCGATCGCTCCGGGACGACGTCACCAACCAGCGCACCCCGATACGGCTCCAGCTGAACGAGCTCGCCTGCCTCCGCAACGGGGGCGGCTACTTCCGGGCGGCCCTCACCGTCCAGAGTGCGCTCGACAGTGTCCCGCTGGTGGACGTGGAGAGCGAGCTCGGTGGTGGGTGCGAGGTGCGGCTCGATCAGTCGCGCCTGCTCGTGGACATTGCGTGGCCCGACTTCGGGCGGTGCGGGGTGACGCCCTGCGGACAGCCGGCACGCGAACTGTGCCTCCGGGTGCGGTTCCCGGCCATTGCCGGGATGCGGACCGTCTCGGATCCGGTGCTGACGCTGCAGTGTCGCATCCAGCAGCGCATCGTCGCCCGGACACACTCGGTGCGGCTCGGTGTGGCGGACGACGGGCAGGGCCGGGGGGCGGGGGATGGTGGTGCCGGGACCGCGTTTGCCGTCGGTGGGTCGCAGCGGCCGTTCCGCTCGCAGCTGGGCATCTTCCGGCGGCAGAACGGGGCAGGCGGTGGAGGAGGATCGTTCACGAGGGCGCTGCAGCCGGGCGGTGCGGTGATGCTGGGCGAGGAGCTGATGCTGCGGACGCAGGTCTCGGCTGGGGACGGTGTGTATGCTTCCATTCCAGGCGAGAGAGGTCTAGGCGTCGAGCTCGAAGAGTTGCGGATCTAAGGGCACCTTAGAACTGAAGCTCACAGTGGCTTTTTGACAGTAAAAGTAAACCAGCCATTAAGTGACAATGCAGATTTTTGAGGTTCTTCTCAGTGGGACAATACTTGTTAATCTTGATTTATCAAACCGATAACTCAGCGAGTCTGTATAAAGCTTACCAATATCCTATGACCATGAAAGGCTTGAAAAAGCATTGATAATTTAGCTTGTCGTGCTTACTCAGACTTCATGTTTTGAAATCTTTGCAATACGTTACTGAGTTTACTTAATCTTAACCCAATCAGCAAGGCTCAGTGAACTGGACTGCACTAGAAATGTGCGTACTGAGTAAGAGTGAATGAGTGAGTTAATTCTTTGTAATGAAACGAGTGAGTTAACTCCTCATGTAGAAGTTTTATGACTCTTCAGGGAGTCGTTATAATCAAACTCACTCACCAGTGAGTAACAACTGTTCGTAGGGATCCGTATTCCAAAAGAGTAAGTGGGAGCCGTACACATTGTCCTTATATGCCTGTACATCGCCCGCCACCCAGGCTTTTGGAATACGTATATCAACGACTAATTGTTACTTACTCCTGAGTGATTGAGAGTGAGTTAACTCTCTGAAAGGAGTTGTTATTCTCATCTCTAGGCTGGACGCAAAATTGTCAAAAATGGATTAATAAGGTGTGTTGTTAGCAGGATTGCATACTTTCCACGAGGTTAGCGTGTTTTGCGCCCCGAAAGTATGCAACCAACCAAACATCAATCGTTTTATAGGCCACTGTAATAAATATGTAGAATATGAGAATTAGTTAGCTAAACTGAATTGTTCTTAGAGTTTTAACGAATTGCCTTCATTGGAAGTCATGTTTATGCTCAGTACATGCTTGGTACATGAGATTCGCTGCTAAAAGTTCTTCGTCAAACTATAACTTTAAAACTGTGTACAAACGATCTAATTATTGATATATTTATCCATGTTTTTTTCTGCTTTCCGCGCATCTCAACATCGCAGGATGGAACTTTACACGCCTCTCCGAGGTCGTGATGCAACGACTCTCGCCGACCGGAACCGTCCTCAACTCGGCCTCGCTCGTCAATGCGAACGGCTGCCTGAACCCGCTGATGCGTGCCATCAGCCCGGTGGCACCAGTGTTTGAGGCGCCACTCGGCTACCGGCTCGGCTTCCGGGCCGCCATGTTCCAGGGAATGCGCAGCGGCGATGAGATGATTCTGCGCGTCCGCATCGTCGGCTGCGTCGATCGGCGCGAGTGTCTTGTGGTATGTAGCATTTCGAAACGTTCTTTCTCGGGCGCATTAAACAACTTCTCCTTCTGGTGTAGGAAAATTGTCAAACGACGGTCCGCTCGAAACGTGACACCGAACCGCCGGCCGCCGAAGGACACGAGATGAACGACACAACGCCGGATAGCTCCACAACACCGCCGCCACTGGCCGAGACGGCTTCGATCGCGTTCCGAATCATGCTACCACCCGAGGAGGCCTCCCGGTCCGATGCGCAGGATAATCCGGCCAGCACTCCTCTCCTGTGGATCACCGTCGGCACGACATCCGCCGTCGTGCTTGCCATCGGCCTGCTGGCACTGGTGCTGGTCGCATTGCGCCACCGACGACGTCCCAGTTACGACGAGTATCGGTCGGATTAGTCCGCGTGTGTGCGTGTGTGCGTGTGCCGTCTTTCACGTGCCGATTGAATGAATGAAAGCGAACGTGATGTGAATGGGACGTGCCGCGGCTATTAGCCGCCGCTGATGCGCATTCTTGCTTTTATGTGCATGTCGGTCTGTCTGTCTGCTTGGTGCTTTGCTCCTACCCATTAGGTTCGTCGCTTAGTGACACAAGCAAAGGCAAACAAAAAAGAAGCGAAAGCGGCGAACCTTCCTCCCGGACAAAAAAAAAAACACACACAGTGAAACGTGAAAAAGCGACCGCGGTGGTAGCTGTTAAGTGAGTTATTAAGCCTCGCCGGAGCAGAATGCGCATCATCCGCTCGATGGGGCAGTTTGACGCAGCAAAAAGTTCGTTTGTGTGCGTGTGTGTCTGTGACGCGAAACGGTAGCGATGGACTGCAGGAAAAGGAGCAAAAACGCGGACTTAGTTGTTACGAAGCCGCCAGCCGTCGTGGTCCGTAAGGGCCGACTTAATGAAATCCGCTGAGAATTCTCCCTCCCATTGCGCGATCGTGCCTGCATGCGGTGCAGTCCGCGTTGCATTTCAAACCCCCGGGAGCCGATCGGTCGATCGCAAGCTTAAGCGGAATCGTGTGTGAAGAATTTGTGAGCCGCACGCACACACACACATGCGCGCGCGCGGCAAAAAAGGTTATTTAATTAGGTTTTTGTGTCGTGCGGCTGTGTTGCGCAACGACCGGGACAGAGGTTGGTCTGCTGTTGTTCTAGTTTTAATTATTTATTTATTGTAAATTATGAAACGCGCCGGTGCCGGATGACAGGCTCTTGTCAACGGCTCTATGTCGAGTAGAAAGATTGTTGCAGGTGTTTGCCGCGCATTGCTTATGTCAGATGTTTGTAGGTTTTTTTTTGTTATAATGGTGCAATAAAATACATTCTACCTTAAACATATTTTACAGCCATTAATTTAACGTACAGGAAGACGATTACTTCTTAGAAGACTCCTTTGCGGACCATGGAGATGCATTTTGAAAATAGTCACTGAATAATGACTACACACTCAAAAATCTGTCAAAATTTGATATTAATAAAGGTTTTGCGACCAATCCCTTTCGTCGCTTTTGGATCAAAAGGATAACCTCTATCACAATAATATTTTTTAAATACAAAGAATGGTAATAAACGCCACAGACGCCACCATTTAATATTTACACAATATGTTGTCTTTTTTAAGATTATAATTATCCTTCGCCCAGTCGATGCCATGCAATTTAGGTATTTCGATACAATTTTTATACAAGCAAAGATTTGAGAATAATATAGGATAACGTGTGAACAACAACAAGATCAAATCGGTAATAAGTAAATCACCGTTGAACGAAGGCAATTAGATTTTCAATAACGCAATCATGTGTATGTAAGAAACCTGTCCACGATCTTTGAAGAAAACCAAGCAACTAAATGGTATCTATCGTGCTTTCTCAGAACTG